>CAMOHE010047121.1:0-114644 GCA_946598075.1 Artocarpus hirsutus | reverse complement strand
TTAAGGCATGAAAGTTTATGCATGTTTTGATGATAATGTTTTTCAAAGTATGAAAGTAAAAGTATGTATATATGTATCACCTAAATAAGTGTTGCACACCCAATGATATATTAAGTTATGTTATGTTAAGTTATGTGTCATGTTTGGTTTGGGATTAGCTACCCCTCTCCTCTCATGACGACGTGCCTATGATGATGACGTTATGGTGCAACACTTGGGCCCTTAAGATAAAATGAATAAAGTTTTAATATGGTTGATGTAATGAAAGATATGTTCCTATGAAAATGTGCCTAGTGCACTATTATGATGATGAAAATGATGAAGTTGATGATGTTCATGAAATGTTTTTAAGTTGTGAGAATTAAAATGTACTTACTAAGCATTAGCTTATTCAAGTTTTACATCATGTTGCAAATAAGGGTAAGAAATTTTTGGAGTAGGCGGATGACACTGACGGGCATGTGAGCTAAGCAAGATGATTTGCAAATAGAAGAATGCCAAAGAAAGAGATTTTAAGGAAATAATCCATGATTTACGATTCTGAGTATGTTTATTATTTTTGAATTTTAAGGATATGTTTTAAAATTTTGAGAATGTTTATTTGATGGACTTTTATTATTTTATAAATTTTCTTCCGCATTTGAAACTTTAAAACTTGATTAAAAACAAATTATTTTTATAACAGTTTGGCCTGTCGACCATTACTGGTCGGACTGCCGAAGATCTTTACTCGGCCTGCCGATTGCCAAGTATCGGCTTGCCGATCTTGTTGATTTTAAAATTCCATTTTGCAAAGCCTTGGGCGGCCTGCCAATGGATGACCTTCGGCCTGCCGATCGAGTTTGGCCTGCCAAAATCCAAAGTTTCGCCTACCGAAATGTGTTCAAAGAATTTTATTTTTGTTTTCAAAGGTTAATTTAATTTTCAATGATATTAGCAAACTATTTTCAGGATGTTTATGGAAAAGCGAATTGTTATAAATTAGTAATTTATAATTTCTCGTAAATTGTATTAAAAAAAACAAATATATATGTATGTACGGATCTTGGGTATGTTTTTCAAAACTATAATTTCAAATACATGCTATAATTTATATTAGTTTTGCTTCAATTAATGGTTTAATGAATGAATGTAACGACATCTGTGACGTCCAAAAAGGGGGTGTTATAGGCTTTGGTATCAGGGCAAATTTTTGTTTGCAATTTATATCACCACACGTCAGTCTAAGTCCTCCATGTAGGTATGTTTTAATGTTTAATGATAAGCTGCAAGTAAGATGATAAGGATAAGATTTAGATGTTTAATGATTAATGCTTTAAGTAGTGAAACCTGTCTCATAAAGTAGAATATTATTCTTAAGTTTTTAAATCTCTTAGGAAATCAACTATGGAGGGCTACCGAAGAATGCAAACCCGCACTCAAACCAACGAAAGATTGATGACAATGATTGAAGAGCTGCAAAGACAGCTAGAAGAGCAAAGAAGAGAGATTATTGAACTAAGGGCTAATGGCCGCAATGGCGAACAACGAGGCAATGATGTGCCTCCTCCTCCTCCTCCCAGCCATAAGTCAATGAAGTCCCAACTCCTGCTGTTGAGCTGAGATCAGTCTACCAAGAACCCTTGCTAGTCAGATGGAAAAGGGTTAAGCCAGCAGATTTTGAAGGTTCCAAGGATCCACTTGTTGCTCAAGGATGGCTAAAGACAATAGAGGCCACACTAAGACTCATGGGTTTCACGGATAATGAGAAGGTTCTCTGTGCATCATACTGACTTACCATAGAGGCCTGAATTTGGTAGGATGGCATTGAATGAGCAAAAATGTTGAAGAAATGTCTTGGGCCGACTTCGTTCATGAGTTCAATATGAAGTTCTTCCACATGAACATTACCAGGAAGCATTATGACGAGTTTGAGAACCTTCGCCAAGGAGACATGTCAGTAACAGATGTGGTAGCCAAGTTTGATCAATTAGCACGCCTATGCCCAAGGATGGTTAATGACGAAAGTGAAAGGGTCAGAAGATTGATAGAGTCCTCCGTCCAGAAATTGCTGCAATTGTTGATGGTGCAAGTCATCCTAGAAATCACAAACAGTTTGTCTTGAGAGCCCAGCGCGTTGAGTTCCACTTGTCAAAGTTAAGAAGGACCCAGTCTCAGCCAGGTCAGCCAACAAATTATGCAAGCAACCAGAACCGCCCTCTACACCGGAACAACAGCAACAACCACAATAACTAGAACTGGAAGAATAACAATAAGAGGAAGGGCTACCCTCAGAACCAACAGGGCCAAGGTAACAAGAGGTTTTATAGCGGCCAGCACAACAACAACAACAACAATTTCAGGCAGTTTTAAACATGTGCTAAATGTGGAAGGAATCATCCTGGAGAATGTCGTATGGGGTATAATCGATGTTTTATCTGTGGACAAGAAGGTCACTTTGTCAAGAATTGCCCCAGACAGATGACTGCCCAAACTCAAGCCCCACAGAAAGCTCCTCCAGCCCAGCTTCACCAGATGCAAGCCTCCCTTGAAGGGCCACTAATTAGTCAAGGAAGACTTGAAGCCCCACCTACGAATGCTCTCATTTATGCCATGACGAAAGAACAGGTGGCTGCTGAAGCTTCAAATGTAGTCACAGGTCAGATAACGAGCCTATTTACTAATGCTTATGTTCTCTTTGATATGGGTGCCACTCATTCTTTTGTATCCTCATCTTTTGCTAAGAAGTTAGGGCTTTGTTTAGAGCCTATGAGACAGGGATTCACTACGACACTACCCTCCGAGGAAGTGATGATATCTACGCACTATATGTGTACTATTCCCCTATGGATTTTTGATAGGGAACTCTTCGTCAACCTTATTGTGATCGACATGTACGATTATGATATGATTCTTGGAATGAATTTTCTGAGCAAGTATAATGCTTCCATTGACTGTCGAAAATGAAAGGTGATCTTCCATCCAAAAGGTAGAACATAAGTTCGTATATGTTGGTGAGTCTAGGAAGAAACCCAGTATGCTTTTATCTGACATGAAAGCAAGGAAGTTATTAACTAGCGACTGCATGGGCTATATGGCCAACATAGTAGATAAAGCCCAAAAAACAAGACAAGGATCGAAGATATGAAAGTAGTACGTGAATTTTTAGATGTGTTTCCAGATGATCTCTCAAGCTTACCCCCTGATAGAGAAATTGAATTTGAGATCGAGCTTGCTCCAAGCATCGACCCGATTTCAAAGGCACCTTACAAAATGTCCCCAATAGAGTTAAAGGAGCTTTATATGCAATTAAAGGAGCTGCTTGACAAAGACTTCATCAGGCCGAGTCACTCTCCATGAGGAGCTCCAGTTTTATTTGTTAAGAAGAAGGATGACTCTATGAGACTCTGCATCGATTATAGAGAATTGAACAAGGTGACAATCAAGAACAAGTACCTGTTGCCTCGAATTGATGACTTGTTTGATCAGCTAAAGGGTGCATCTGTGTTCTCAAAGATTGACCTGAGGTCGGGATATCACCAGTTGAAGATTAAAGAAGGAGATATTCCTAAGACAGCCTTTAGATCGAGGTATGGTCACTATGAATTTGTGGTTATGCCTTTCGGTCTAACGAATGCACCTGCAGCCTTCATGGATCTGATGAATCGGGTATTCAAGGATTTTCTCAATAAATTTGTTGTTGTGTTTATCGATGACATTCTTTTCTATTCAAAGAATCAAGAAGAGCATGAAGAGCATTTGAAAATTGTGCTGGAGACATTAAGAAGACACAAGCTATGTGTGAAGTTCTCCAAGTGCCAATTCTGGCTTGATAGGGTATCCTTCTTAGGCCATGTAATATCAAAGGAAGGAATCATGGTAAACCCTGCTAAGGTAGAAGCTGTTCTCAACTGGAAGCAGCCGACTAACGCAAGTGAGATCAGAAGTTTCTTGAGCCTAGCCAGTTATTATCGGAGATTTATGGAAGACTTTTCTAAGATAGCAGCGCCACTCACAAATCTAACTCGCAAGGGAAAGAAGTGTGAATGGATAGCAGCGTGTGAGAAGAGTTTTCAAGAACTGAAGAAAAGGCTATCGATAGCTCCAGTCTTGGCCATTCCAAAAGGAGACCATGGATTTGTGATTTATAGTGATGCATCCAAGATGGGCCTCGGTGCTGTTCTAATGCAAAATGACAAAGTGATTGCTTATGTGTCAAGACAACTGAAGGATTACGAAAAGAACTATCCTACTCATGACCTGGAGTTAGCAGCAGTTGTTTTCACGTTGAAGATATGGAGGCATTACTTGTATGGAGTTCAATACAAGATCTTCACCGATCATCAAAGCCTAAAGTACTTCTTCACTCAGAAGGACCTGAACATGAGACAACGAAGATGGCTAGAGCTGGTGAAGGATTACGATTGTGAAATCCTTTATCATCCAGGAAAGGCTAATCGGGTAGTTGATGCTTTAAGTAGGAAGACAGCGGCTACGCTGATGTCAATGCAAGCTATGTCTCAACCTCTGAGAAAGGAAATTCAGGACTTTGGTTTGGAACTTGTCATAGGCCAGCTATCAGCACTCACTCTTGCTCCAACACTACATGAAGAAATTCATAGAAGACAAGATGAAGATATTAGCCTCGCAAGGATCAAGCAGGAAAAGAAAGAAGGAAAATGTGAAGAGTTTCGAATTGCTAATGATGAAACTCTATATCTCAAAGATCGCTTGTGTGTTCCCAACGTTGATGGTCTAAGGGAAAAGATCTTGGTAGAAATTCACGATACTCCTTACTCGATTCATCCAGGTGCAACAAAGATGTATAATGATCTAAGGGATAACTTTTGGTGGTTTGGAATGAAACGTGATGTCACTATGTATGTAAAGAAGTGTTTGACATGCCAGCAAATTAAGGCTAAACACTAGAGACCTGGTGGTGATTTACAATCAATCCAGATACCGGAATGGAAATGGGAGGATATCACAATAGATTTCATCACCGGATTGCCCAGGACTATGAACGGATATGATGCTATTTGGGTTGTTGTGGATCGATTGACAAAGGTAGTGCATTTCATTCCCATCAAGATCACATACTATATGGAACGGCTAGCGGAACTCTATGTCAAGGAGATTACGACTGCATGGGATTCCTAAGTCTATCATCTCAGACCGTGATAGCAGGTTCACATCCAAGTTTTGGAAAAGTGTTCAGGCTGCTATGGGAACCAATTGCATTTCAGTACAGCTTTTCATCCTCAGACAGACGGCCAAACGGAGAGGACAAACTTGATCTTAGAGGATATGCTTCAGGCTTGTACTCTCGACTTCAAGACCAGCTGGTGTAAAATGCTACCGTTAGCTGAGTTCGCTTACAACAACAGCTACTAGGCGACGATTGGAATGGCACCTTATGAAGCCTTATATGGGCAAAAATATAGGTCGCCTATATGTTGGCATGAAGCCGGTGAGAAGAAGTTAATAGAAAGCATCGATGATGAAAAGACTGATTTTGTTAACAAAATCTCCGAGATGATTAAGCTAATTTGAAGAAGAATAGAGACCGCTCAAAGTCGTCAAAAAAGTTATGCTGACAAAAGAAGAAGACCCTTAGAATTTGCCATTGGTGAATCAGTATTTTTAAAAGTAGCACTGATGAAAGGAGTTATGAGGTTTGGAAAGAAGGGCAAGTTGAGCCCAAGATTCATTGGTCCATATGAAATAGTGAAGCGGATAGGTAAGGTGGCTTATCAGCTAAGATTGCCTGAAATGTCAACTATGCATGATGTATTTCATGTTTCAATGCTTAAGAAATATGTCCCAGATCCTACGCATGTGATTGAGCCATAAGTAATTGAGATACTAGAAGACTTGAGTTATGAAGAAAAGCCAGTGGAGATACTAGATCGTAAAACCAAGACCTTGAGGAATAGAGAAATTCCATTGGTCAAGGTACTATGGTGAAATCACCAAGTAGAAGAAGCTACATGGGAACATGAAGATGATATGAGAATTAAGTATCCACAACTATTTTGAGTTTTGGGGACGAAACTCTTATAAGGTAGGAGGAATTGTAACACCCGTCAATTTTCATGTAACAGTTATAACAAATATGTAATAGATTAAGTAATATTAAGTAACGACGTTAAGTGTTATTTTTATGTTATGTGTATGATGTATAATATAATGGTACTAACCATTTTATTTTAAGTGTTATGATAGGTGACGCTCACGTGGAATTGATGTGCTCAAGTGTTCATGTTATTAATGTTATATGTTTAATCATATTTTTATTGATAATTTAATGTTATGAATGATTTTTGTATGTTAGGGCAGATCGATAGGCCGGACCATTCAGTTTGACAAGCCAAAATGATTCCCTCATAACGGCAAGCCGATGGTATAGCATCGGTAGGCCGGACTTCAGAGATCGGCAGGCCGAAGTGGGACATCGACAGGCCAATGACAGTTGACAAGTAGTCAGCAAAAATCTCTCCAAATTTTGTGATAAGGTTGATTATGTGATTGGATGATTTATTTTGAATAATTGACATAATTATGGAATGATTTCTTTAATTTTGGTAAAGAAGCAATTGACTTTTGATTGATTTGAATTAATGGATAAGTTTTCCCATTTTTAAAGAGGTAAAATATGGTAACTGAGTCATTCTTGGAAACTCTGACTTTTTCCCCTTAATCTCCTTCTTTTCTACACGAATTTTGGCCCTAAATTAATCAAAAAATTCTGATATTGAAGGGGGAGAATATTGAATAACCTTTACCCCATTCTTATTTTTCACGTAAAAATATTTTCTCTCTCTCTTCCTTTCACGTATTCTCTCTTACGTTCTCTTTTTTCTCTCGTTCTTTCTCTCTTCATCTTGTTCATCTTTCTTCTTCTCCCTTTCAAATTTCCTCTGCTATTATTTGTTAAAAATATCATAATTGCTTTGGGCTAATTCGAAGGAGCTTGAAGAGAAATCGTTTTAAGGTAAGAGTTTATTTTTTTTAGCATTTCTGAAATTTTTCTCTCTTCAAACCGACTGCTATATCTCCATCTAGGAATGTCATTTTACTCTGAAATTTTAATATGTTATTTATGCATATGTTATGTGATATTCCTCCAAGTTTCACGTTATTTTGATTTTTGTATAAAAAGTTATGAATTTTCTTCTCTCCATCACTCACAGTAATTTGTTGCTGATTGTTTATATTGCACATGTGTATGGCTATTGTTCTTAATGCAAATGAATGTTGTTTTGCACGAAATTTGGTGGAAATGTTCATATATATGTTAAGTAAAGGACAGGAAAATATGGTGATGATTTGATTAATATTTTATGAGTTATGGAGTTTTTATGGATGCTAGGTATTTAGACTATTTAAACAGTAAATTTGTTAAACTTTTATTGTGTAATGTTTTTGTATGACTATATGATTTTATATGGTGATGAGAAATTGTGGAGGCACTGTATTATATGTGAATATGATGTCATATGAATTTTGAGGTTTTAAATAAATTTATTTTAATTGTTTGGGAATAATTATTGCATGTAATTCACTGACCAAATTGTTTATGGCTATTTTTGTCTCTGCCATCTAATGCACGGTTTGAACTGTCTAAAATTTATTTAAAGGTGATTTTTGGATATGTTAAAGTTCTGTGTGTCTATTATATGTGATAATTTTTATAGATTTTTCTATGATATGAAAATGTGATAAATTTACCTGAGACAAAATTTGTTCACTGCCTAACTATTGCTGGCAGATTTCATGTTGAATGTTATGTGATTTATTTAAATTATTAAATGAAATTTTTATGACTAAAGAAAAATCATGGTGATAGGTATATATGTTATCTATGTTCTTGCCAAATTTGGTACTCAAATTATATGTGAATGTAAAGTTATTATTTTTTAAATTTATAAAGGTCAAAAATATAAGTATGTTGAAAGTGTTGTTCTAATGTTTTAAAGTTAATAAAATATGTTATAAGTTTATGTTTTCAAGAAATGTATGCATGTATGATGTTATGGATGTTATGTTATGGTAATTAATTCATTAAAATAAATGTTAATTACCATTTTATGAATGTATGACATGAACATAATGAGAAGTGAGCACATAAAGACCGCGGCGTTATCACCTGCAAAATAAGGTTAAGTAAGTTTTTGAAGTAAGTACATTCTCACCTGCAACATGATGAATTTTATGAAAAGTATGAGTTTTATAAAAAGTTTGAAATCCATTTTTGTGATGATTTTACGATGATTTCTCATGATGATTTTTCATGAAGTATTATTATGAAGTTTTAAGGCATGAAAGTTTATGCATGTTTTGATGATAATGTTTTTCAAAGTATGAAAGTATAAGTATGTATATATGTATCACCTAAATAAGTGTTGCACACCCAATGATATGTTATGTTATGTTATGTTATGTTATGTGACATGTTTGGTTTGGGATTAGCTACCCATCTCCTCTCATGACGGCGCGCCTATGATGATGACGTTATGGTGCAACACTTGGGCCCTTAAGATAAAATGAATAAAGTTTTAATATGGTTGATGTAATGAAAGACATGTTCCTATGAAAATGTGCCTAGTGCACTATTATGATGATGAAAATGATGAAGTTGATGATGTTCATGAAATGTTTTTAAGTTGTGAGAATTACAATATACTTACTAAGCATTAGCTTATTCAAGTTTTACATCATGTTGCAGATTAGGGTAAGAAAGTTTTGGAGTAGACGGAGGACACTGACGTGCGTGTGAGCTAAGCAAGATGGTTTGCAAATGGAAGAATGCCAAAGAAAGAGATTTTAAGGAAATAATCCATGATTTACCATTCTGAGTATGTTTATTATTTTTGAATTTTAAGGATATGTTTTAAAATTTTGAGAATGTTTATTTGATGGACTTTTATTATTTTATAAATTTTTTTCTGCATTTGAAACTTTAAAACTTGATTAAAAACAAATTATTTTTATAACAGTTCGGCCCGCTGACCATTACTAGTCGGATTGCCGAAGATCTTTAATCGGCCTGCCGATTGTCAAGTATCGGCCTGCGGATCTTGTTGATTTTAAAATCCCATTTTGAAACCTCTAACTTGCCATTAAGAAACTAGAAGAAATACACTAGTTTTGATTAGAAATCGTTAGAATGATTTAGATAATCAAGTATAATTTAGAAAATTTCCCATGACCAACAGGGAGGTCACAAGAGGAAAACCAAGAGAGACCCTACAAATAAAAAAAAAAAATAGGAACGAATTTTCTTTTTCTCGTACCTCGAGGAGAGGCAAGATAAGTTTAAGAGAGATATGAAAGGATAAGCTTAAGTGTTATGAACCCTTAAATAAACACATCTTAGACAATCATTATCACTAGTTCGGATGACTGGATGATAAAACCTATTATAAAATATGAACTTTCTGGCTAGTTTCTATGTACTAGATCATGATTTGGATACAAATACATAACTTAAGATACGAAATAGGATAAGTACAAGTCCTGGAACCAGAGAAACAATAACCTCAGGGAAATGAGGCCATAACTTCATATCAAGATATCTAGGGTAGAATTACTAAAAGAAAGAAAACCTCATAGGATTAAGCTGTGAAGTCATAGGATACCCCTAGTTTATCTCAATTTTTTAAGATGAAAATTTATAAGGTGAGTAGTTTGTAATGATCAAAAAAATATAGAAATTAATAAGTATGATTTATTAAGGATTTTTCTATTATTACTCAGCTAAGTACTTGAGAAATACAAGTGTAGAATTTATTTATACGCATATTTAAAGGTCTTAATAGCTATAAGACCTAAAAAATAAATAATGTTGTGAATGCACAAATTTATGTGCTTTATTTATAAAACAAATAACAATGTAATATTATGATAGTGTATTAAAATAATTAGAAATTATTATTTAATGTACTAAATTAAAAAGTTTATAATTCACTGATTTCATGTATGAGCCAAAGAAGTGACATTTATAAGAATCTCAATTAGAATGTTTAAATTGGGATTATCTAGCAAAAGGTGGAATTTCCAACTTACTATGATTATGTGAAAAATTCCTATATGATATCAGTTCAAGTCAGAAAAACCTAAATCAATGGTGATCATGAGCTTAATACTTTAATTCGAGACATGGTGAGCATAAGGCTTAAATATGCAAGTTTGAGTTCAATTTTTTTATGAGACCACAAGGCATGACAAGACTGCACGAGCCTTTATGGCAAATACAAAATCACAAACAGACAAATTTCAACCCGTAAAGTGATTACAGAAAGTTTAAAGAGCATCCATAGATTTGATGTGGAGTCATAAATGACCTTTTACAATAAACAGTTTAGGTTATACCCGCAAAGCACGAAATTGTGCTAAGTTTAGAATTTAAATTAAATTGATTTCCATATAGTCAATTTAATTTACAAAATTTTTATAAAATCTGACTATCATTTTATGATAAAATTAAAAGTTTATAATATGAAAATTTTTAATAAAAAATTATATGTTTTGATTTACATTCTAAAGTTTTAAAAGTTACAATATATATATATATATATATATATATACGTTTTAATTAACATTTTAAATTTTTAAAATTTACAAGAGTTATTTTTATCAAAGTTCTAAATACATGATATTATTTAAAAAAATGGGGGGGTTAATGTTGTGAAAACAGTTAATGGCCAGTTTTGAAAAAAAAAATTCAAATTTACCATTTCAAAAATAAAATCATGGAATCCATACAGTATGGATAAATTTATAAAAATAGTTTATGACATTATGAATATTTTAATAAGACATTAATACGATGGGAAATTTGAACTTACCTTAGTTATTTTTAAAGAGCAAGAATAATACAATTTTAAAAAGTAAAGTTATGTTTTTGAGAATTTCAAGCTTGCGGATTAAATTTGATTAACTCAATAAGACATAGTTTAGACTATGTAGATCACAAGGTTGACAATAAATATGTGGACAAGAAAATGAAAAAAGAAAAAAAGAAAAATGGACCGATCACAATCAACCTCTCTCTACTTCTCTCTTTACACTTTCTCTCTCATCTAACTTCGGTCGAGATCACGGTGTCTATTTTTGACAGCTCCTACACCAACGAAAAGATCTCGACGAGCTAGTTCCAATGGTATACTGTGCTGCCCACAAATCTACCGGAGCAGCTCACACTCGCTGGCCAAAGTTGTAGAAAACCCACTTTTTTCGGTGAGATTTCTCTTCCCTCCGACCATCGTTCGACACAATCTTGGTGTCTATAGACTCGGCTCAAGAGTAGAATAAAATGTAGTAGATGGCACCCCTTAATTTTGGCCAAAAAAGCCTCGTTAGAGCCGCCTCTTTTCTTCAACATGCCACTGCTTGATGCTGCCGTTCACGGTGGCGTTGAGGTGCACCGCTGCCACCGTTCGACTCAAACGGTGTCGGGGAGTGAGAACCCTTGCCTACTTGCGCCTTAGCCTAGCCACTAATCGAAAATCGAAGACACTCGTCGCTGCTACTGTGAGGAAGCTCGATCATGCCATTTCTGGTGACGGTGTGTCAAATTGACCACATCATCAGCTTTAGAGTAGCACATAGATGCTTTTCTAGTCCTCAATTGCACGACCCAGCAGCCAACATCGGAGTTCCAAAGCGATCGTCGTCAACTGTCGTGGGTGATCTTGACTTCACCATTTTCGACAACATTGGACCAAATTAAGGACACGATCATGTTCAGATCATTGAGAGGATCAAAATGCCCAAAACAATTGCTCGAAATCATCGTCGATGGTAGGAGATCGAAGACTGTAGTCCAACACTGTGGTGGCCACCGTCGCCGTCGTACCCAGACACGTTGCTTCAAATTGGATGGATGGAAAGATTCAAAGCTTCATAAGGAAGCTATCCTTGTCCTTAATTTCACACCACAGAGACCCTTCGTCCAAGAACGGATTTCCCATCTCCCAACTGCCATAAGGGAGCTCTATCTTCTTGTTTCCAATGCCGTCGACTCAAATTGATGTAGGCATATCACTCAGATTAACAAGTTGAGTAAAACCCACAAAGTAATTTTGGGGTTCCTTTGTTGGAGTTAGGAGATCGGAATCTCCATATTTCACCGCCACTGTTGGCTTCGATTTGCATGGTTAGAGGCCAAATTGAGCAAAATTGACACCGCCATTAGACTCAAAAGGGTCAAATGAGAGGGGTTAGGTCGAGCTTGGCCGCCAATGGAGTCTGATTGACACCGGTCAATGCTAGTCAAGATCGGTCAATGCTGGTCAATGGCAACCTCTGGTTTTTATGATCTGGACCTCTGATCGATGATCCAAGACCTCCACCCGACTTGTTTTGATGCTCTGAACATGATGGTGTCTTCCATTCAAGCTAATTCCACTATGGTGAAAATCATCTAGTACTAGCTGTAGGCGAATCGAGGCGAATCAAACTGTAGTATCAGAGTTTAGAATGATGTTTCCAACAATATATGATCTCCAAGAAGCATTCCTAGCCATCCACGGTCGCTCGAGGACCACTATCGAGGATGCTTTGCAAACTGTAGATGCAGCGAGATGCAACTGGACCCGCTTAGCTTAGAGTGCAAGTAAGTAAAAATCTCGTCCATAGTATGAACCATTTTAAAATAAATTATTTTAAATGTTTTCATAAAAATTTATAAAAATGCATGATCAATGATTTGTTACATTGTCTTATGTTATGTGTGTGGTATGTTATGATTTATTATGTTATGTTATGTCATGACATGATATGCTGTGATGATGTTATGTTTAATTTGTGATAAATGCAATATTTAAATCATATTGTTTAGTCACTCTCAAGTTAAGTATGTTGACGATTTATGATTTATGATTTACGTAATTGTGATACTATGTAGTGATAAGTCATACTACATATATACAATAAGACAAGTGAAACTTATAAGACAAGTTAAGGGTGTTGTACTAACCTCTTGACCCACAGGGAGCTTAAATACAAGTTATGATTTTGATGTCGCTGGGGACCTCGTGAACCATAATTTCCCAAGAATCGCACGCAACTAGTACGATCATTCAGGCTCAAAGTAACAAGATAAGTTATAGCTTAAATAATTAAGCATAAAACAAGTTGATAAGCAAGTATAAAATGTTCATACATATTTTTATTTAAATGATTTTTTTAATTATGTTTTGCGAGACTAATTTCCTACTTGCTGAGCAAAAGCTCATTTAAGTATGTTCATACTGTAGGTAAGAAAACCTGTCAGTGGCATTTGATGAGTAGTGGTGAGTGGCAGACAAATAGTAAAAATGAGAATGGATACCGCTTATGCAAAGTAATATTTTCTCATTATTTAGTTTACAAATTTAAACATGTTTTTATTTTACAAAATTATATATGTCTTTAGCATACAAAAGTAATGCACGTATAAATAGTAATTAAAATTACTATAATAATGTTTTAAAACGGAGGTTGTAATCATACAACCTTGGCCTATAGAATTTTAAGATTTAAAATATTGCAATAGACAATGCAATAAATTCACAAAATTTTTAAGTAAAAAAATTATAAGTTTATTTAAAATTAAAGATGATTATTGGAGTTTTACATTACATTAAGAAATGAAATTTATGAATATGTTTTTATGAATTTAGTATTATGAAAGTTTAGATGATTATGCTTTGAGAAATTATTATATTGGATTTAAGGGAACGAGTTTTAAGTAATTATTATTATAATAAGTTTTGAAAAGGTTAATTTTTAAGAAATCAATATGTTATTTTTAAGATATTAAATTATAAGTAAATATATATATACATAATTTTTAAGAAAGTTTTAAAGAGCATTTAAATGGGATTTTATTTCAATATTTAATTCAAAGTTGTTTTTGAAATAGTTTTATTTAAACTGAGAAATGTCTTTAAAGTGGTAGTTGCTAAATAATTATTCTTATGTTAAAAAAAGAGAAGTTTCAAGAAAATTACTACGGTTGTGTTTTAAGAAATTAATGTTATAAGTTAAGTAAATGATTAAGTTTTTTGAAATTATGATTATGTTAAAACGTATTGATTATTATTATATTATTACCACATTTGAGAAATTAATGTTATTATGCTAGATTTATGAAATTAGGTTTTGAGTAACAATTATAATTTCGTTTAAGGTTTCATGTTAAAGATTCCATAATAAAAATCCATTTAAAAAAAATTTATTTCGAAGTTTATGTACTTTATGATAAGTTTACAAACATGTTTAAGTTGAGTAACAACCACGTTGGTAGAGTCCTTACATATGCTGCAGGAGAAAACAAAATGACAAATTTTCAATTAGTTAAAAATTAATATTGTCACTAATTCATATCCAAATAAGTAACAAAAAGTTAGATTTTGTAGTTAAATCATCGTTTGTCCAAAAATAATAATAATAATAATTGTACCAAATGTAATATTTTAAGTATCCAATTATTATTATTATTAAGAAGCGTAATAGTTATTATTATTAAGCTCCATTAGAACAAGAAAAGAGGCTGCAAGTTGGGGGTAGAGAATTACCACCTGGGAGTCTAGAAAAGAAATTGAATCATACTTCATTTGCATGTAGATATGACACATATAAATTTTACGCTATATTTTGATGATTAATAGGAAAAAAAAATAGGAATGTCAACTTTTCATATCCATCACAACCAGATGATAGCTTCAACTGTAAACCTTTTCTATTCATAACTATCAACATGAAGAAACGTTTACTTTAAGAAAGAAATAAAGGAAAACTGCAACTCAGTGCTTGACAGACATGTGACCCTACACATTCGGAAAACTGCACGGACTTGGTCAGAAAACTAAAGTTCAACAAAGGCATGTCTTCAGGTTATGGAAAGGAAATCTTAATAACATGAGAGACAGCAGTAGATTCGTTTTGCTGTTGACACCTTCACAGCTGATTAAATTAGAAAATTTACCTCACGTGCTACATCTATTGCTTTAAAATCTCTGTAAATGACTTGCATTTTATGTGCACAAGAATGCTAAGCCTCCAGCTCCTACAGTTGAAATTTTAAGAAAAAGGCTGGACAATAAAGCCTCCTATACAATTGAAAACATTCATATATAACCAAACATCTCATACTAGTGTCTACCTTTCAGCTACCATGTTAAAAAAATGCCTAAAATGCCTTACCAAATGCCACCAGGTTGCACATTAACCTTATTTTAATTATTGCTTGATTTAACAAGTTAATAGATGACAAGAATAATATTGTCTCAAATGAAAAAGATCTATCAAACAAATATAAGTTCTAAAGTACATTGAAAATTGCCCAAATGTCCTGTTTATATTGACTATGTATTAACATTTGGAACTTTGTATTTATGTTTTGTCTTCCCTCCTTTAAACCATAATAAGCATGCCAGCATCTGTTCAAACTGAAAGGAAACAATCATCCAATGATTCGATCAACTCTTAATTTCAACATCTGTATATTTGTAATGAATGCATAATATATCTTAGCATGATTCTAGGCCCTTAGTGCAGCGTATACAGCTCATACATTCTTTTGTAATTTGTGCATATATATCCTTACAATTACAATGAAATATACAGCTCTCATTATTCACACATTTATATTTTATAGTACTAGAGCTCCACTTGCTCTAAGCAAGCTTTCAGTCGATCCTAGGGCCTTCTTTTCTTACTTTCCCTTTTTTTTTTCTTTTCTCAATTTTTTTTTTCACTTGCCAATTATTGCTGATGAAAACTCAACATCAGAGAGCCATGTCATTGTTACCACCAAAAACACCACACCAATACAATCCAACACCCTCATCTCTATCAATGCTACAACTCAAATGCCCTTCAAACTAGCCAACGGAAACTATGCTTCTTGGAGAGCACAATTTACCAATCTACTATATGGATGTGATCTCATCGGCTTTCTCGATGGCTATACGCCTTGTCCGCCTGAAACCGTAACAAACCCAAAGGATGGAACCTCTATTTCTACTCCAGATTTTAGGATGTGGAAACATCAAGATAGACTCATTCTCCACGCCATCCTTGCATCAGTATCTGGCCCAATCGCCCCTCTAATTGCCTCTACGACATCGTCTAATGAAGCATGGACGAAACTTGAAAGAATCAATGCCAGCAAATCTTGGACAAGAATGCTTGGACAACTAGAAACTTTGGCTAACACTCGGAAAGAGTCGAACTCAGTCAGCGAGTACATGTAGACAATCAAATGGACAGCTGACGATCTTGCCTTCATCGGTCACCCTCTTAACGAGGATGAATTAATTGTACATGTTTTGAATGGACTTGGACCTGACTTCAAAGAAATCAATGCTGCTGTACGTGCAAGAGATTCCAATTTTGTTTGAGGAATTACATGACAAACTCTTGGACCAAGAGTCCTTCTTGAAATGTGAAGAATCAAAGAAGGTACACGCTCCTATCACTGCACAATTCAGTCCAAAAAACTCCAGGAAACTATAGAGGAAATCATGGAGGAAATTATGGAGGCAATCCTCACCACAAAAGAACTTATCCAAATTCTAGATCCAAAAATTTTCATGGCAATTCTAATAGTCAAGGAAATCGCAATTTCCAAGTCAACTTTCAACAACAATCATGGCAACCCAATTATGGCAACAATCCCAACTATGGCTCACACCAACCTAAAGTTGTCTATCAACTATGTGACAAAATTGGCCACAGTGCCAAAGTGTGCACATCTTGACCACATCCTTATCTCACTCCTTAAGCAAATTTAATGACAAGTGATAATACCAGCGATCGCGGAAGTTGGATAGTTGACTCCGGTGCTTCTCACCACATCACAACTGATCTCCAAAATCTCTCAATCCACTCTGAATATGGTGGCAATGACGACATCACAATTGGAGATGGTAAATGCGTTCCTATTACTCATGTTGGTTCCACATCACTTAATTCACCCACAACCACTTTTCAACTTGACAATGTTTTATGTGCACCCTTAATAAAAAAACAATCTCTTATATGTCTCTCAATTTTGAAAGCAAAATAACACTTCAATTGAATTTTTTCCTAATCACTTTTCTGTGAAGGAATTGAGCACAAGGGCTTCCTTGGTGCACGACCAGAATAAAGGGAACATTTATGAGTGGCCAACTTCAACATACCCTAAACCAATTCAACCTACTACACTCATCTCTGTCAGAGCTACCATGAACTCTTGGCATCATCAACTTGGTCACCCATCATGTCCAATATTAAAAAAATTAGTTTCAAGTCAATCTTTACCTTTGTCATCATTAATTTCCGCTTTGTCACATTGTGACTCTTGTCTCTGTAATAAAAGCCATAGGCTTCCATTTGGTATTTCATCAATCTCATGCACTAGACCTCTTGAAGTTATTTATACTGATGTTTGGGGTGATAAATATCGCTATTTTGTGATTTTTGTGGATTATTTTACAAAATACACTTAGATTTATCCACTCAAGCAGAAATTTGAAGTCACTGTAGTCTTTGAACACTTCAAGAAAATTGTTGAGCATTTCTTTTGCACAACCATTCAAACTGTTTACTCCGACGAAGGAGGCAAATATCAAGTCTTGGCCACACACTTTTAAACTATGGCATCCAACACCTCAAATCACCACCTCATACCCCTCAACTTGTTGGCACCGCCAAACGCAAACATCTACACATTGTCAAAACTGGACTCACCTTACTACACCATGCTTCAATGCCTCTCCACTTTTGGTCGGTTGCATTCTAGACTGCTGTATATCTAATCAATCGAATGCCCACACCTGTTTTGAACTTTCAATCACCGTTTAACAAATTGTTCAATCACTTTCCTAATTATTATAAATTGCGTATCTTTGGTTGCTTGTGTTACCCATGGCTCCGTCCATACACATCTCATGAATTGGAACCACGATCTCGCCCATGTGTGTTTATTGGATACTCCATAGAACATAGTGCATATCATTGTTTTGACCCTCAAACTCAAAAGACTTTTGTCTCCAGGCATGTTGTCTTCGTTGAGTCATAATTCCCATATAAAAATCTTTCTCCATGTGATGCCAGAGTCACCATTGATCATATATCTCAATGGGTGTTACATACCACACCTACCCACTTCACCATTCCCACTACAAAGCCCTCCCATAATACACAAAGCCCAATGCCATCATCATCTCACCAACATGATATTGATCAGACCAAAACACTTGAGTCTATTCCTCACCCCAACAATCCCATTACTATCCTCACAATTCCATCTCAAGAAACTACACATAAATCCACCACTCTCCCTTAGCAATTAGACTCTGACTCAATCTCACAGAACCCACCACTAGGCCACTCAAAGTCTCCTGCAAGGCCGATCACCATGGATGCAATTGTCCAACAATCTTCATAGGTAAGTGACACAACACCCCTTTTAATACCACAAACTTCTCAAAAACTTAAAACCATTCCATCACCAAACAAAGGTCACCACATGTTAACCAGGTCGAAAAACCAAATATTTAAACCAAAAAAATTATTTGTAGCCACCACCCAGTCACTACTAGAAGCCCATGAACTTACCAGCGTGTCCCAACCACAAAAACTTCCAAAATGGTGTCAAGCTATGTGCGAAGAATTTGATGCTTTAATTCATAAGTCCACATGGGAACTAGTACCTCCTGACCCCTATCAAAACATTGTCGGTTGTAAGTGGATCTTCCAAATTAAATGGAATCCAAATGGGTCCATAGAGCGCTACAAAGCATGTCTTGTAGCCAAGGGATTTCATCAAAAACTAGGAGTGGACTTCATTGATACGTTCAGCCTGGTTGTTAAGCCGGCAACAATTCGGATCATTCTCACTCTTGCCGTAGTCAATGGTCGGTCTTTACGCCAACTCAACATTAACAATGCTTTTTTGCAAGGAACTCTCACAGAAAATGTGTTCATGCAGCAATCGTAAGGGTTTGTTAAATCTCAATTTTCACATCATGTATGCAAACTCAAGAAGGCAATATATGGACTACATCAAGCACTAAGGGCCTGGTACACTGAGCTATGGAAAGTCTTGTTGTCTCAAGACTTCACCAACTCTAAGTCCGATAGCTCCCTCTTTATTCGCCATCAGGACCACCACAGCTTGTACCTACTTGTCTATATAGATGACATTATCATTATAGGTAAATCAAGTAAACAAGTTCAACAATTCATTCTCACACTTGCTCAATGCTTCTCACTCAAAGATCTAGGCCCATTAAACTACTTTCTCAGAGTGGAAGCCATCCCAACATCTACCAGCATGTTTCTATCTCAACGTAAGTATGTTCGGGCTCTACTTGAAAAGACCAACATGTCTGGTGCCAAAGAAGTATCTACAACACTGTCTTCCAACGAGCCCCTTACCCTACATGATGGCACTTCACCCACTGATGTCACTAAATACCATCAAGTAATTGGCTCCATGCAATATCTCTCTCTCACAAGACCCGACATCTCCTTCGCAGTCAACAAATTATCTCAATTCATGGACAAACCAACTGTAAACCATTGGGCTACCATCAAACCTCTGCTTTGATATCTCAAAGGCACAATCAATCATGGACTTCTAATTCACAAGCGTTCACCACTACAACTTCATGCCTTTGCCGACGCTGACTGAGCAAGAAACTTTGACGACCGTACATCCACCTCTGCCTACATTCTATTTCTTGGTGCAAATCCAATCAGTTGGAGCTCCAAGAAATAAAAAATAGTGGCGCGTTCCTCCACCGAAGCTAAATATCACGCCGCCGCAACCACTGCTGTTGAGGTAAATTGGGTTCAAAATCTCCTTCAAGAACTCCGCTACTCCTCCATATCCCTTCCAACAATCTACTACGATAACGTGGGTGCCACATACTTGTGTGCAAATCCCATCTTCCATTCCAAGATGAAACACATCACAATTGACTTTCACTTTGTGCGAGAGCAAGTGTCCAAGAATCAATTACAATTATCATATGTTCATACCTCGGATCAACTAGCCGACTCTCTCATGAAACCACTACCTCGCCAACAGTTCCAAAATCATCGACCCAAGATTGGCATCCATGACGAAAGCTCAATCTTGCGGGGGGGCATGAAAGGAAACAATCATCCAATGATCCAGTCGACTCTTAATTTCAACATCTGTATATTTTTAATGAATGCATAATATATCTTAGTATGATTCTAGGCCTTTAGTGCAACGTATACAGCTCATACATTCTCTTGTAATTTGTGTATATATATCTTTACAATTACAATGAAATATACAGCTCTCATTATTCACACATTTATATTTTACAAACATAGACTTGAAAATAATATTAATAGACAGGATTGGTAATAATTTCAACTATTTTGAATAAAAATTTTGTTACAAGATAGTGGATACTGACCACTCCAACCTTCATGCCCTTGCATGCTCTACGTATACTTTTGTTCATATCTCCTCTTGAGATCACACTGCCAAAGGGAAAGAGAGAGAAATAATTTTGGGACCAACAGCAGCTGATGAACAATGGACACAAACATTGAGAAGAGTAAAAGGAATTATTTGGAAAAGAATGATCAAGTTATGGTAATAGGAAAAATCAAGTTTAACAACTTGCAATTTTAGCAAGTGCAAAATGCTTTTTCAGCCAACAATTGAAAAAAGAAAGAAATAATAAAACCTAAATGAAGGTACGAAACAAAACAATAATTTACATAGCTTATTTTGCTACAAAATATGATTTGTAGGTGATAATAAATATTTATAGTTACAAATTTTAGTTTGTACAAAATGATATTTTTAGCCACAAATTCGGGTTCGTAGATAAAAATTTTGTTGTTAATTCTACGTAGTAGTGTTATATATGTGTAAAAGCAGAACATATTTGTGAAAAAAAAAAAAAAATGAAAAGCAAAGAGTAATGTTCGTATTAATTATAGTGTAAGAGGACGGAAACCTAATTAAAATGTTGAACTTTTTTTGGTGAGAGAGCATTAAGTGTTAAAACATAACAATGCCCATCGAAATTTAAAGTTGATTGTAACTTCAATACACACACACACACACACTAGTTAGAGTTGTATGAGTGGTTTAAATATGTAATGGATGTATGGATTAAGTTCTAACACATACCGTGTGAGGCAGAGGAGTACAACCATTCGAATTCCACATGTGAATCGTCCTCCCAAAGCTTTCTTACACTCTTGTTGACATCTCCTTCCCAAACCTCTTCTATGGCTTCACTTATCTCTAGGTTGGAAAAATGATAATCATCACCATGAAAAGGAGGCCAAAATTTCAGACTTCCAGTTACCATAGCCAAGCACGGGGTGGTGACTACAATTCCATGACCATGAGAGAACATCCTCATCTCAGGGCATTCACTCACGATTAGTTTTCTCAATCTCGGAAATTGCAATACTATCTTACTACCGCTACATGAATAGAAGCTTTTAAGACTAGGTAAATGATGAAGAGATAATATCCTCAATCGATCAAAAACAATCTCCTTATCCAATCCTGATTCCAATTCATCACCATTCAGCTTATCATTCACGATTACTTCCGTAAGCCGTTTGCATTCAGCAATGCTCATGCTTGTGAGTTGTACCAAACTTTTAGCTGTTGAGGAATCAAATAAGTTTATCAACCTATGACACTTGTATACTACGATATCTCTCAGATTTTGGAAGGAGATGACAGAGGATGGCATGGCTAAGCTCTTCAATTCCCCACAACCAACTACACACAGAGTTTCTAAAGCTTGAAAGGCTTGGATCATGTTCTCTTGATCCTCAATTTCAAAAAAATGCATTAGCTTTGAAACATTCCACAACTGTAGCTTCCTTACAGAATGTGTGAGTCTCCGACCATACTCATACTGTTCTTCTGCACCTTGCCATATGTTTTCCAAACGACAATTCCCTAAAGAAATGCTCTCTAGATTCCAATATCTTATAAGAACATCGAATAAGGAAACACTTGAAAAGGACCCCAAGTGGAGATATTTTAGATTGGGAAACACAACTGTTGAAGATTGACGTGGCCATAGTATATTTGGAGCTTCCCCACATTCACGTAGAAGCAAACTTGTTAATTTAGAAAACACAACCTATATAATATACAAATAATAAATAATGTTATCAAATTATAAGTGGAAAAGAGTTAATTAATCACCAAAGTAAATGAAAAATGAACACTATAAAACGATTAGAAAACAGAGGCGGGATATTGACGCTTTGATTAGAAATAAATGCTTCACATCAATTATGTTTGTTATTATTATTATTTTTTTTAATGATGAAGACATATATATAAGCTGAAAACTTCATATAAAAAATAATTTGGATATTGGATGTATGTGTCAATATTAACATTTTAAATTGATGTTTCCTTTTGGAAGTAATTGCACTAGATATTTGATTTGAGGACCTTGGGTTTAAAAATATCAATTTTTTGACAATATTACAAATATGGTTATTTTTAAAAAATTATGGACTTGTGATGCCCATTATGCCTTTGAATAATTTTAATATATATGTATTTATATTTTATTTTTTATAGTTATTTATAGCTATTAAATAATTTATAATCATATTTCATTATGATGATGAATAAATAAATACTCCTATTTCGTTAATATAAAGAGGCAACTATTATGCTATTGTTCGTTGATCATTTGGGTGTGTGTGTATGTATTGTCTAACATTAATAATAAAGACAATCATAATTTAAAGTTACAAATCTATATGATAATAAATATAATTATAGTTCTATTTTATTATCATAGATATTTCAGTGTTCAATATTAACAATGAAAAGAATCATAATTATAAAGTTACAAATTTTTTTGATAATGAATGAATGAATTTATAATCTTATTTCATTATCATAATGAACACAATTATAAACTTATTTCGTCATGATATTAAAAGAAATTATAATCTTATATACATACATATATATATATATATATATTTCGCTATCATATTTTAGTACTAATGAAGGTTGTCATTATGCTTATAAACACGATTTTTTTACGATAATTAATATAATTATAATTTTTTCATTATCACAAAAATGTACAATCATTATGCCCCTATTCGTTCATCATAAAGTTTCTATCTTTATATATATATATATATATATATATTTTTTTTTTATTTTATTTTATTTTTCATAATCATATATAATCATTAAAGAATTTATAATCATAATTCATGATAATGATTGAATTTGCAATCCTATTTTATAAAAATGCAACCACTATGCACTTGTTTGTTGATCATACGTGTGTGTCTATATATATATATAGTCCAACATTAATAATAAAGACAATCATAATCTAAAAAGATGCAGTAAATAGGTATTGATTTTGATAAATATGTATATTTCAGAGTTCAACATTAATAATGAAAGCAATCATCATTATAAAGTTACAAATCTTCATGATAATGAATGAGTGAATATATAATGATATTTCATTGTCATAATAAACACAATTATAAACTTATTTCATTATAATAATGTACGAAATTATAAAGTTATATATATTTCCCTATACTACTTTAGTAATAATGAAGGTTGTCATATATAATTATAAAGTTACAAATCTTTATGATAATAAATATAATTATTGTTCTAGTTCATTATCATAAAGATGCAGTCATTATGTTTTTATCATTAATGATTATATATATATATAGGTATTCAACATTAATAATGAAGACAATCATAATAATAACATTAACAAAAGAAATTATAACTATATATATATGTATCTCGTTATCTTACTTTAGTAATAATAAAGGTTGTCATATATAATTATAAAGTTATAAATTTTTATGATAATGAATATAATTATAGTTCTATTCAATGGAAGTCATTATGCTTTTATCGTTAATGATCACATATATATTGATATAGGTGTTCAACATTAATAATGAAGACAATCATAATTATAAAGTTACAAATATTTATGATAATGAATGAATAAATTTATAATCTTATTTCATTATCATAATGAACACAATTATAAACTTATTTTATTATTGTGGAAAGATATGGTTTTATTGTATTTTATTCTTCCATAATTCTTGTGATATAATTAGTGTTAGAAAAGTCAAAGATCTCTATACGTTAGGGATATGATTGAAAAAAAGTCAAAGATCTATGTTAGAAGGTTAGGGATATTATTAAGAGAAAGTCAAAGATTTCCTTAGCTGGTTTCTTGTATATAAGTCTGGCAAAAGACTTGTGTAAAAACATAGAATAATACAAGAAGTAACACAAGCATTTTCAGTATTTTGTCCACAATTATGATAATGAAAAAATTAATCTTATTTTATTATGACAAGAAAGAAAATATAATCATATATAATAGTCTGTCATATAGAGTTTAATTATTTCGTATATAATAGTCTATTATATAGAGTTTAATTATTTCCTATTACAATTCAAGGCTATTATGATCTTTAATGTAAAATTGTAAAAATTATTGTAATTAAAATAATTTATGTACAGTTTTACATTCAAGTCTTGTAATTGACACTTATGTAAATCATCTTTTCTTTTTCTTTTAACTCGATCACATATAGTTGAATGCAACGAAAAAAAAAATTTATCGGAACTCTCTACTTCATGAATAATATTTTATAAAACGCAGATAAGACTTTTGTTTGATAATTAATTCGAGTTTGGATAATATTTTAATTCCTTGGCAGAAGGAAGTTCCAATCACAAAACCAAACCGAAACAAAAGAATGAAAAAAAAAAGTATTAAAAGATGAGAAAATGATTGTCGTAAAGAAAGATTACCTTTTCATTGAAAAGAGGCTCTCTTTCTTCAACATCTTGCCCGACGTCTGCTGCTGTTAACATAGGCGTTGTTGTGGAATTGGGGATGAATGTCCTAAATTTTGAACAATTCGATATGCTTAGTGTCGACAATGAAGGGCATTCAATGGAATCTCCCTCGCAAAACCTTTTGAGTCCTGGAAGAGTATAAAGCCCAATACGTTCAAGTTTAGGGAATGAGATCTTCTCCAACCTCTCATCTTCTCCTACTGCTTTTGTGACTATCTGTTCCATCACATCACAGGACGATACTTTTAGATTCTTGAGCTGCTTAAGGCTTTCAACCGCACCAAAAGGCAACAGATAACGAACATTGGGGCAGCGCACAATTTCCAACTCTTGTACATTTCTGAAAGTCATGGTTTTGGATAATTGCAAGAGCAATATCTTATTATCAAATGCTACCTGCAAATTAATTAATATGATGAATTAGACAAATTGTATTTATGGCTAGCTATCTAGTATGAGTATTCGGATTCAAAATCTTGACTGATATATTTGTTTCTTTATACTGAAAAATAAAATGCAATTTGCGTAGAATTAATAATATATATTTCTTGCAACTTTTGGCACGTTAATTTTGTAATCGTACCTTTTCATTGAAGAGGGATTCTGTTGGCTTCACTGCCAATGTGGACGTGGAAGTAGGAGCAATGGCTGATGCCCCAAATAAAGGACATGAGTTAATTTCCAGTCGTAACAACGATGATGGAGAGTATTCAATCATGCAATCAGGCGAAGCAAATCGTTGAAGCTTGGGTAGAAACAAAAGATCAAGACATCTTAGTCTTGAAAGTAAGATACGATGATGTTCCAGATGATCTTGATCCTTTACGACTAGGACTACCTCTTCCATGTTTTTGCAATTCCGTAGTCCTAGGTAGGTCATAAGCTGTAAAAGGCTTTTAGCCGTATCATAAGATATAAGATACTTTAAACTTTCACAATCTCTAACATCCAAAGAGCTCAAGCGAGGCAATGCGACCTACAAATACATAGACCAATAATCAGATATATAATTAACAACTGCAATTTCAGAACATGTATAGCATGGATATATAAGAAGCAATATATATTATCCATCCTCTCAAATGAAAACCCAATAGTATTGGATCAAGTATGGTGCAATTAAGTGCTGCACATTTCTTCATTTTACTAGAATACTCTTCGACAACCAAAAAAAAAAAGTAATAAAATAAGCGAAAGATCAAAGCAACAAATGTTTAAGAAAAGAGTTTTCTTGATGAACAAATTGTGACCACACATGAAGCGAATCAATAAATATGATTCACGTGGTTTGTATAAGGACAGCTGGAAGCAATACAGGCGCAACAACAAATAATATATGCCCCTCATTCCACTGTACAAAACTAATTAACTAGTATTCCCACATTGTCTATCAAATTTAAACCATCACTGCAAAACTTCCACCACCGAATATACACACCATATCACTTAATTAAATCACACAATAGCAAACGAGCTTTTTCACTGCTTTTCCGTTTTATAAACAAAATTCCAACAAAGTGCTTGTTCTTTTGTCAAATACATGTTGATATTGAAACGACAACAACATCATTAAAAAAACAATTATAACAATATATATATAGAGAGAGAGAGAGTAAGAGAAGAAATGAATTAGGACATAGTAGTACTAGCAACCTTTTCATTGAAAAGAATTTCTTCATGGTCTTGAGTTGAATTGGTGACAAATGTCTTCAGTTTTGGACAACGTTGAATCCCGAGCCTCCTCAAGGATGGAAATTCAATAAAACTAGCTCCACAAAATCTTTTGACGTTCGGAAGACCATCAAGCTCAAGTGTATTTAGTTGAGGGAACAAAATGATCTTTTCTGGCCTTCCTAATTCTTCCCCTGCCGCTCCTTTTATAACTATTACCTCTTCCACGTCTTCACAATCTCTTATCCTTAGTTTCTGAAGTTGAGCAAAGCATCCAGCCGTAGCAAAAGAAAAGAGATAATTTAAGCGATGACAACTTTCAACACTCAATTCTTTCAAATTCTGCATGTAAAATACTTCTGGAGTAGGTTGGTCTACCCACAAGCATGTGAAGTTCAAGTCGAACAAATATAACTCCTCCAAGGTAGGAAATGCAACCTACAAATATAGTAATTAATGTTACTATGGAATAAAAGATAGAAAAAAACAAAAGAAATCATGATAATATATCTAATAAGTATTGTGATAAATGTACCAACATAAGGATTCGAAAAACACAAAAAAAGATAGGTAGAGTTTTTTTTTTTTTTTTTAAAGACTTTATCAGATCATGCGTTCTTGTGAAAATGGAATTCACCTCCCTAGCTGTGTAGCTAATTAAATAAAAATGGTTAAAGCTATGCACATTGAATTAATTATAATAGATTAGTTAGATAAACAAATTACATATTTTCATTGAAAACAACTTAAGATTACCTTCCCATCAAATAAAGGCAAGCAGTTGGGACTATCTTGCTGTGAGGATGAATAAGTAGTCTCTGAAGTCGGGAACCAGAAGAATCGAGCAAGTTTTGGGAATCGAGCAAGTTTTGGTACACTTCCTAGACTCAATTTTTGCAATCTAAGAAACTCATACTTATGGTCACCGCCATGATCTCCTCTGTCGCAGATAACTATTTGCTCCATCATTTTGCATCCTCTCACTCTGATCTCCTCAAGTTTTCCAACGAAGCCAAAAGAAGACTGAAAGAGATTCTTCAAACTATCACAATCCTTCACATCGACAACTTTTAATTTGCTGAACGAGTCTGGTGTAAGCTCGCCGTCACATATATTTCTCAATTTGGTCAGCTTCTTAAGGCGCAAAATCTCCAAGTTTTGGAAAGCACGTTTAGAGTTCTCCATCGTGTTAACCACACAAGATTGGACTTCATCATTATCTCGGAATTCAAGATGCTTTAATTGGGGGAAACCATCTGCGTGTAGTTCACAAATATTGTTGGTCAAACCTCCAAATCCACGTAAACACAACACTTCGGATCGTTTCAACAACTTGTCAAGACCATAATCATCCAACATACTGCTTTTTGGGAGCTCAAGTTGAAGGGATGTTGTATATCTTCCACGATATTCTGTTGCTCGTCCTATACGTATATGGTACTTCTTCAAGTTTTCACTGAAAATATCTTTTGGAAGAAGGCTAACTTCTTGAATCTCTAAATATAAAGTGTGCAGCTTTGTCAAATTCCTTAACTCAGTGAGGCTGGCATTCCTTCTTGTAGCATCAACTCTATCGACCTCCCATTTTATAGGGACATTTTTCATGTTCAACTCCTCCAATTGTTTCAAGCTTGAGATAACACAAGGTTCAATCACTTTGAGATCTGCACAATCACGCAAATCTAACAGCTGTAGGCGAGTTAGCTGTCCAATTTGTTTTGACAACTTATAAAATGTAGAACCTGAAAGGTCAAGAATTTTTAAATTGATTAACCCTCCAATAAAAGCCGTGTCTGTAATGTCACAACGATTCAAACACAACGTTTGGAGATTCTTAAGCGAACTGAAGGGTGAAAGAGGTGAATGTAGAGATACTCTCCGTAGTTCCAAAACTCTAAGTTTTTCCGTTTCTTCGAAAAAGTGGTCGGGAATCGCTTGCAAAGCACCACGGACAAAATGAAACATGGAGAATAACGTGAGCTGGGAACATGCCAACCTTCGGGGAAGCTTGGAAAAATTAACTTCATCAAGTAATGAAATCGCAGTTGAGTCATTCAGTTTTCCTTCACGTAGCCATTCTTTGAACTTAATGGTAGTTGCAATATTGAACATTTTTCTATCCTTGGATGCAATTGATATGGCAACATCACGAACAACGTCATGCATTTTAACTCCACCGTAACCAAAGTAATCTCTGTCTTCGTCATCAACTGGCAGGTCATCAACTGGCAGATCATCAACTGGCAACACAATTTGCTGTCAGCTTATCTATTAATGCATACACCCTATCTCTTGCTTGTTGCAACGTGTGTATGCCTTCAAGAAAGCCCCAACCAACACTACACATCAGTAAGTTTTTGACACTAATGTATTTGTCTTCTTCATGCATACTACAAAGCAGCAGTAATGACTTTGCTTCTTCACTTTCTAAAAAATCAAAACTCAGCTTTATACATGAGTACACCTTTTCATTCACCCCTTCGAGATTTGTCGGTGCAGAGTTCTTGAGTTCAAGCAAGGCATTCTGCCATACGCCAAAACCTTTTCCTTTCAATGCACATGCAAGCGTTGTAATGGCAACCGGTAAGCCCGCACATTCCCCAACTATTTCAGGCAACAATCTCTGGAAATCATAAGCATCATTGCCGCCTAAATCACCTACGAGTCTGGAGAAGAGCTCTGTAGATTCCTCCTTTGACAGTGCTTCAACCATGAAATCCTCGTCAGAGCCCATAAAATTGTGTACTGTATCATGAGATCTCGAGGTCAACAAAATCTTGCACCCATTTTGATATTGATCACCAAAAGGTACTCCGATATCCAACAAATTAATTTCCTTCCAAATGTCGTCCAAAATAATTAGAATATTATTCTCTTTGCCCAATTCTTGACGCAGTCGATCGGCTCTTGCAGATGGAGTAGTCTCCTTCGTGATATCGACATGAAGCTTCTCCGCAATCTCGCGTTGAATTTTGTCGACGTCGGGAGTTTGTGATACAGTGACCATGATGACCTTGTTAAACAACTTGTCTCGTTTGGCTTTTCGAGCTATTTCCTTGGCTAGCATAGTTTTGCCAATGCCGCCCATACCATACATTCCAATGATTGTGACATTAGCTTCTCTCAGTGCCTTCATAATTCCTTCGAAAACCGACATTCTTGTTTGGAAAGCCATGTAGTCTTTGTTTATTATAGCAGGAATTCGAGAAACCGTTTCAAACGTCCCTTCAAGTTGGATTTCATTGATCATCATAATTGCCATCTCCTTTGCTTTCCTACTTAGCTGATAACGCAAAATTGGATTTGGAAAGATTCGGCTCATGGAACATCTTGCAGCAACTTCGTCCCTCAGAACTCCAGCAAGTTGTTCAGACTTTAGTAGATCATCAACTCTGCTCAGCCAAACTTGGACATTATCTTCAATATCTTGGCCCCTTCTCTCAGCATCCTTAACAAGTTGTTCCACGGTGCTTTTAAGAGACTCTAGCTCCCGTTTCTGATAGTTGAGATTATCAATGTTTCTTCCAAAGTAATACAGATGACTCAATCGACGACCGACAGGTTCAATTGTATACTCGAACATTCTCGTAACAAGGGAAGCACTAATTGCAGTAAGACACTCCATGGTTTTCCTTTGTGATCTATAAGAATTAGATTGAGAGGACCAAAACAAAATTGAAGTTAAAAGTAGAGATGTTCAATGACAAGGGAAATTGCACAGTGAACCTTCTAATGCATTAAGAGCGTCTCAGTAAAGAAACAAATTACATACCTAGAATTTAAAGAAGAAACGATGAAAAGGAGCAAGTACTCATTGCATAATATAAAAAAACAGTTAACAGAATGTATATACATACAAATCACAATCAAAAAATTAATAGAAAGAAGGGTAAATCTAACAGATCTAATAGAAGAAGAAAAACAACAAACTCAAAGCATATGAAGCGTACCTGGTACTTTAGCTTGACCAACTGCTTGCTGAGTTATATCTCTCTCTCTTCTTTTAAGTTTTCCCTTTTTTTAAGAAAAAATTGGAGTAAAGTCTTTTAAAAGAAGTAAACAGAGTGAGTTAGAAATAATTTAAAGTAAGAGGGTAGGAAAAATCTCTAATCTCAGCTATATATTCACTCTTATAATTTACCAAAAAGGAAAAAAATAAATAAAGAGAAAGAGACGTAGAAGAAGAAGAAGTAATCTGAAAGAAAATTGTTGACCAAAAAATCAAATAGTAATAAAGGAGGTACGTGATAAAAAGTAAATCAAAGAAAATTTGCAGTACTACTTTGTTTTTTTTTTTTTTTTTTTTTTTGGGAAATAATACTAGCAAAACTGAAAGCAGTTACATTTAATTGAGACTGATGATGAGGAATAAATTGCCTAGTTTCAAACACAAATAGCACATATCAAAGGCCGGAATGGAGGATGACTTTGAGGTTTGAAGAATAATATAATGGAAAGGTAGTTTGAGTGTGAATAGCTTGTAAGAAGATGACAGGTAAATGCCAAAAATGAAAAAAGCATATTCCTCCTTTATGCTTTTGGAAAAGCATCTTGCAAGGTGTTAACCACCACCCATTGTCGATTATTTATTTTGGATAGGACAAAACCGAGACTAATATTTTGGAGAAGTAAACAGGATTGACGACACTACTCAATAAAAGAATTCCATTTAAAAGTAGGATTTGAGTCCACAACAGCAGACAGTAGAGCATGTTTTTAATAATTAATGAAAAATATCACATTTTTTAGACCAATGGTTTTTTTTTTTTTATAGAGTTGAAACTTCATTATTAATAAAACAAAGACCCCGTACATTTTTTATTTTTAAATCTCAGGCCTATTATATTATAGGAAAATATAGAAAATGTTTCAGAAAAATAATGCAGTAGCATTCGCTATCATTGCAAATATATTTTTTTATCTGTAAGAGACAGAAGGTATTCCATATGAGAGAGCCCCATAAATTATAAATTATTTTCGCTGTCTTCTTCTTCTTCTTCTTCTTCTTCTTTCTTTTTTTTTTCAGGAGAGCTTCCAAATCATATTGGCTATTGTTGCCATTGGTAAGGGAAGTCTCCATTGCAAACATTATGAACCACATAAATTAAAGAAAAAATTACATGTTATGTTACATTTTTAAATGTCATACTATCATTTATATTACATATTAAGTTATGTCATAAATAACATGTGTGACATTTATAAAAAGTTAGTTTTAAAAGATGTTATTTATGAAAATTAACCCAAATTATATGGGTTCTCATAATGGATTTTTTTTTTTTTTTTGTGTGTGTGATTAAATAGAATCTCGACCATACAAAAATAATAAGAATATCCGTCTCTCTCAAAGGGCTTTTTTCTTGAAGAACATTAGTCAACTAAACCTCCATCAAGTTTTAGCTTAATTTGTAACCCGAAAATGCTTCGTATTTGTTAATTAAGCATTAAAGCAACTGTTAACAAGAAATACTTTTTGACTCTTTGTTGAGAATTTGGCAGATTCAATCTTCACGATGAGATGAGAGTGAATTGAGGCTAGACTTACAATTGTTTTCAGTTTTTTAAAAAGATTCAATAAAATAAAAATTAATAGTAAATGCAAAAGTATTGCTTTTCCTGAATCTTAAGGTTTTTTTTTTTTTTCATATTTTGTTACCTTTGAATAACATTTGAATCTAATTATACGGCTTTTGGACAAGGTTAAACTCTTTTTTGTGTAGAGTCCATATGAAGACAATTAACTGCATCCATGTGAGCCAGCAAGAAAAGCACTATACAAAAGACACTAAGACTAACAGTAAACAAAATAGACATGGGGCCGAATGGAATCAAAGATAATCTATTGATCTTACTTGTTGTTTTGAACTCTTCTACTAACCTAAATAATTGAGGAAACTATTATGAGTGTTGTAGAAAATTTTAGATTTTTTCTATAATTATTGGATTAGTTGAAAAAGTTTGGCCCCCAAAACGGGATCCTCTCAACAATATCACAAGAGCGTGAAGGCTCTGATTGTTAGATAAGCAACAATCATGGCGTAGATATTTATCTATATAAGTCTTTCTATGAAATATATATATATATATATATATATATATATATAAATTACGAAAGTTGCTTTAGAAATAATTCAACTTCTTGGCAGTCCTTATCTTCTATGGACCCATGCATGTTTCTTTAAAAAGAAAAAAAGAAAGAAAAAAAACAAAAGAGAGGTGACTTTTAAGTTTTGTTAGGGCCCATTTGTTGATAGTACAATCATGTGTTGTTCTTTTGCTTGGCCCCCTCAAAACAAATACTTTTCTATATAAATTTAACGTTCAAATCTGAAGCCAGTATTGTCTTGAGTAGGTTACCTATTACTGAGTAGATAAGCCTAAATTTTTTTTTAATATTTTTTCAATACCATTTAAGGTTCATAAAAATTTGACACTGAAATAATAGTGTAGAGAATACATAGCATAAATTGTAAAAAGAAGAAAGGAATAAGCGATGGTTTGGTCGAAAACTTGACTTAATTGTATAAATGATAAATTTAAACACAATCAAGCTAGACACTAAAAATTTTTGTTAATCTTTAAAAAATATATATTTTTTGGTTGCCAAAGGTGAAATTTCATTACAAAACAGGAAGAAAGTACAAGGCTACTCAGTGCAGCATTCAAAGACTATAAAGTGTGTACATGCTACTCCTTAGGTTAACAAAACAATGTTTTAATGTAATCTATATACTTTCTGGCTTTTATTAAATTGTTCATTTTTCTATTCCCACAAGATGCATGTTCATGCATTATTTCTCAACTACCCCACATTGCTCATCAAATTCAAGGCTTGCAAAGAAAAAAAAAATTGCTTAACCATAACTAGGAAAGAAGGTCTAGATTAATTCAACTTTTATACTAATTTGACTTTCAATGTCCCCACCTATAAAAAGAACTTCATTTAATCATCTAATTTACTATCCCTTCCATATTTTAAAATTCTTTTTTTTTTTTGTTTTTGTCTTTAAATATTGCTGTGGCATATCACTTTCCTTTGTAAATGAGGCAATTCTTTATCGTTTTAAAATATTTAAAAATAATTTTAATAAATATATTGCAACAATTATTAATATTTTACATAACAACACAGTAATTCCCACTGCAAGGTGCGGGCATTTTGCTAGTTACTTAATAAAAGAATTCCATTTAAAACTAGGGCGAGTCCACACCAGTAGAGAATGTTTTTAATTATTGATGGAAAATATCACATTTTTTATACCAATATGATTTTTTTTCTTTATAGGGTTAAAACTTTATTACTAACAAATCAATAAAACCAACTAGTATATTTTCTATTTTTAAATCTCAGACCTATTGTATTATGGGAAAATATAGAAAATGTTCTAGAAATATTCTTTTCATCATTTTTAGATGGCTTATGTTTAACAGTTGACGCGTGTACTATATGTTCCTTTACCCCTTTTAGCTTGTTGTTTCTTAGCAGTTAGCGTCTATAATTTCTCCAACAAGTGTCAATGGTTTCTATGACTTGTACTTTTGTAGTTCATACATTTAAGCCTTGCACATTGAACTTGCATCAGACGCAGGCCAAAGTTTGAACCTTTCTTGGTCATTTAATTCACTCCCCTGCATTGCGTTGTATGTTCTGCAATTCACAACTTTATTAGAGTGTATGAAGTGTGGATTCTTCTGGTGATGCTCTTGGAGAACCAAATTCCTAAGGGAACAAAATATGAATAAAAGAAGAACTCAATCAATTAAGTTGTAAAATTCAATGTTACTCAGAGTCAATTGCATGAAATGACTCTTGGTTATAAAATTGCTCAATATGCATGGAACAAGTGTATACAATTAGATTGTACTAAAAAGTAGTGCTTGTTGTGTAATTGTCTTTTTAGAAGCTTCTATATTTTGACAAGTGGTTTCTTTTTTTATTATTATTATTATTTTTTAAAAGTGCATAGTAGTTTATATTTTCACAAGAAGTGATTACCAAACGTGTTTATGGGTCTAACAAATTGGAAGTTTTCGAAAGGCACTTGGCCAAGGTGCTAAAGGCGTGGTTAGACTACGACTATTAAAGGAGCTTAGTAACACAACCTCTAATACGACAAACAACTTCATTTTTTGGAATCAAACTAAAAATATACATATACACGTAATTTTGTAATACAGAAATACAATGAGTTTAAAAAAGAAAACACGTACATGCTTCACATGTGCACCTCACTAGTATATTATTTATTTCTTGAAAGCTACCAAGAAAAAGGAAATAAAGCCTTTTTCATTATTGAGCAGAAGATTAAAACAAGAAATTAGATGGAGACCATATATTATTGAGCCACAAATATGTTTAATACTACTGGATTAATTTAAAAGGACATATAGACTGAAGGGTTCAATCAAGGTTTAGCATGAGTAAACAATAGCATAGCCTTAAGAAATGAATTTGCTTCAGCACTCAAATCAAATTTTTCCACACGTTGAGATAAATTCCAAGTAAACCCTTGCAAAAGCCTTCCCATAGCATCACTGTAACATCCAAAAAATTTTAATTACAACTTATTATGTGCAAATTCGATCATTTATGTGCCTAATTAATTTTGAGGTGTGAATTTTTTTTTTTTTGCATAAATAACATCCATTTATATATTTAGAATACACTTTTATCACAATTTTAAATTTTAAAAAAATATACCTGCTATTTACATTATTTACATTCACACCCCATATTTTCTATTTCAAAATCACCCCTACATTCTCCCTCACTCTTACCAGTGTAGCCCCCCCAACGTAAGGAGACAAACTAGATTTTTTTGGTCTCCTTGCATTGAGACACCCCTCCACATTGAGACTTCAACCCACTATCTAGAGCCACACTCACTCTCTCCTCCCCTCTCTCTCCCATGTTTACTCCCTCTCCCATTCTTCCTCTTGCTGCAGCAAAAACACTCAGCAAAACACCAAAAGACAGACACACTTTCATTCCCTTGAAGCAAAAATCCCAGCCAAGAATAGCCAAGATTGCAGCCAACCAAAAACAGAGAAAACACACACCAAAGGAAACCGAAAACACCAAGGAAGGTAGCCCCTCTTCTTGCCCAAAAACCACCAAAAACTTTGCCAAAATGTAGCCCAAACTCAGCCAAAAAGCCAAGAAAGATAGCCCATTTTCTTATCTAAAAACTAAGAAAAATGCAACCTTTATGGCCAGCCAACTTCAAGAGTTCAAGCTTGGTTTTTAATCCCAAAATTTGATGTTTTTCAAAGGAGTTTTGAGGTAAGTTTTTCCTAATCCGAATTTGGTTTTTAGTTTGTATTTTCTTCAAGTTTAATACATGATTTTCGTGCTCAATGTTCATGCAGATTTCTGGTTTATGTTCATGTGGATATTTGAGTGTTGATGAATAAAAGCCTAAGTTTTGAGCTAAAAATAGAAATAAACTTTCATTTTGGTTTGAGATCAATATTAGAAACATGTTAAGAATATTTAAAATTAGTTTTCATGAGTTTAGGATAAATGTTTAGAGGCTTAGAGCATGAAAAATGAATTTGAGCATATTTTTGTTTTTGTTTCGAACAGCTTCAAAAAAATATAGTTATGATGATGACTTGGGTGCAAAAATTCATGGGAATATGTTTACTATGATTATAAAATGTTTACTATGTATTTCATAATCGTTTTGAGTCATTTAGAAGCAGTTTGAGCCAAGCTCAATATTTTTCAAATCTGGCCAAAGGAGGAAAAACTGGGTTCTACCCCAAATAATGAAGGCATGGTTGACCATGCACTGTGTATTGGGGTCGAACGTGAGGACTAGGCTTAGCTACTATCACCTCCATTTGAGCCCAACAAACCTCTTGGTTTGTCTCGATTCAATTCTTCCATGTTCCATCATGTTTAAACACTCCTAAAACCTCTATTTTTTGTGTTTTTAAAGTTGTGAAAAACCAATTCATGCTTCATGATCATTTTAAAATATATTTGCATCATGTCTCAAAGTTAAATAAAATTTTAATGGCACACTAGTGAAATAGAACAACACATGATTTACTTATGAACATGGTTATACGTTGAGTTTTAGTTTTAATTGTCCTTATATATGTCTTAGGATTAAGAACTTGTGTAGCCAATGTTAATCGATTCCAAGATTAAATGATTATTCTTAAGCTTGAAAAGTAGGATTTTAATCCCTTTTCTTAGCAGCTATGATTTGAAATTAAATATTTTGTTTTGGCCAATCATGTTATCTTGAGATGAGCATGTTTCCTACAAGATTGTTTGTAAAGACATTTCTGCATATTGCTATAAGTTTACGAAATGTATATATATATATATATATAAAAATATGAGTAGTTTCATATTTTCACAAATAAATTTCAAAAATTATGATTTAGACTTGGAATAAGAATTTCTGAGCATAATGGGGCATTCAAACGCTACCGAGGACATATAGCTCCCAATAGTTGTCTTTAGTAGCCAAAGAGATTGGATTATATAGAGTGTAACCTTAGGTGTAAGGCCCTAAACCTCGATTGGAGGCTCTATAGCATGAGCATTGGCTCAAGCATTGTAAATATGTTAAAGTATATGATATATAAATGAAGAATGGGAAATTTCATTTAAATTGTCTCATCTCTTTCTTAATTATTTTACCACATTTGCAATCCTAGATATTCCAATTATTTCGTTGTTTATCCTTTGATTATTTAAATACCTTAATTGTTTTGATAAGTTAAAGTTTGTTTAAATGTTGTCCTACTTGGTCTTTCACTCATTTTTGTGTTTTAAATTAATCCCCTTTCAGGCAAAGCAAAGAGTGGTACTAAGTAAGTATCGATATGATGTTGACAAGTCACCAATATGTATACCATGATGCTTTAAGTTGAGCTTATAATAGATGTCAATTTTGTAAAATGGTTTGTGCCAATGCAACTATATTGTCTTTTTCTTATCTTAATTTAATTGTATATCTAAAATGACTATATGGCCTAATACTATTTTTATGATGTACTTTGGCAAACTTTGTGACACTGTGGATCACTTTAAGAATTAAATTTTAGAGATTCTAAAGTTTTATTTGAGATCTTTATTTTATTTGCACTCATTTTCTTTGTTTTAAAACTTGTGTTTTTTAGTCTATTTTGTATAATCCATATCTATAAAAAAGAAAATTTCAACCTTCTAAATAATGTGTATAGTTTGTATAAATAATAATTGTTCACATGAGTAAGTGGACATTAAAATAAATATTTTTATTTATCTTTTTATTATTCGGGGGTTCGTTTAAGAAAATAATTAAATCATATTTAACTAAATCCCATTTATATTTTGATTACAAGTTGAAAAATATTTCACTTAACTTATATTATTTTCCTAAATTATACATCCACGTCATGCCCCATTTTCAGGTTATGATAGATCTGGTATCGGAGCAAGGCTTCAGATTCTTTGGTAACTAAACCGTGCGAGTTTTCTTTTACATTTAGTGTTAAAAAAGGTTTTGTTTGAACCAATATTTTCTTTCCTAAAGGTTTCGAAAATATTGTTTTGTTTAACTAGTTTACACTAATTGGACATGTGTTATGCTAATACCAATCAGGTATATTATACAATAAAGTTAAGAGTCCATTGTGTGACAACGTTTATGAGATCTAGATGTCAACTTGATATAAGGCCCTGAGGATGAAGTTCTCTTTGAGTAGGAGAATTGAACATAAGTTAAAGAGACAAATCATAGTTCTGCCATGATTTATAGTCCTACTATAGCATAGCAACCTTGTATCTTCTAAGTTGGGATTTTTAGAAAATTACAACTTGGCATAGGATACAAAGACCCGCTATAAGAATTACCCGATAAGTCGTTGTATCTTAAATAAGTAGTTTTGTGGGTCCGCTTAGGGAAGTATTAATGGGACATCGAGGTTACACATTCTTAATGCATTTCTGTAGGTATACCTTTATTACAAGTTGCTCGTAGGAGATTTGAGGCTATACTTAATCAGTTTTGAGTTTTAAGTTATAATTCTGAATTATGGTGTCATATATACTAGTGGAATATTCAAGTTTAGGTTTTCATAAATCTATATGGTCTATGTGACTGCTACAAATGTATGAGGATCGCTGGATAGAAGAAAATGATGTAAGAGCATATATTGCTAAAATACAAGTTAGGTTTTAAGAGAGAATGATTTGTTCCTCAACATATAAAGAGAGTAGTATAATGGTGGATATAAAAAGAAAAAAAATTATAGAGGGATTTTCCTAATATCCTATGTAAGTAATGGCCTTAGGATAGTGATTTTCATGTACTTAGAAAATATGATGAGTTTGTTAATTTTTGGATTTTTGGGAGATATCTAAGAAGAGAATAATTTTAAAAGGCCAAATTAACTTTTTTTTGGATTCATGATAGGGTTTTTTTTTTTTTGAAAAAATTACAATACCAAATTATTGTTATGAAGTTGAAATTTAACACAATATTCTAAATATCTTAAAGATGTCTTTAATAATATAGTAATTATTTTAATGGTATCTCACATATTGTTTAATATAAGTGCTTAGTAATTTTTTTTTGAAGGATACATAGTAATTATTTTAATTCTATTATTTTGAGACATTTATAAATATTTACAAACTGAAGTCATATTTTAATTCAATAAACATAATTGGGCTATTTGTTTCGTTAAACTTTTTTTATTTCTAAAAATTGAAGGCTTTTAGTGTGCTGGATTTTAGTGAAGATTGAAATGATTGTTCAAGAGAAGACGTTAGATAGATCAAAACCTGATGAATAGTGAAAGTGCCTATATTTCTCATATGGAACGCTGCTCGTGGAGTGTGTGAAAGGTCTGTACACGCCATCATCGTCATGTAGCAGGTTGTTGCTTTGTGTTCTATGTGATTTTGATGTTGGCTTGATGATGGGGTGGTTTGGAAAGAGGGAATTGTTGGAGTTTAGTCACTATTTATGCTCTTTCCCTTCCAACCCTTTTGAGGACATGTTTACTTGTTGTGGCTATAACATCTGCAATGACTGCAATTTCTTCTCACAAGTTCAAGGTTAAAATCTCTGTCTACATGCTCCCTGTCTGGTGAACACGCTGCAGTACCTTTATTCCGCATAACCACTTAATCCCTTAAGATTTGAGTTTGAGAGGTTGAAGTATTTGTCCTATGATGAACTTGTAAAAATGCACATTTTAGAAGGATAAAATCACTTGTTTTATATTTTTATTGATCTTTAAATCCTCCAATTAAGCATTTTTTGCCAGTTTTCAATGTTTATTTTTATTTATGTGAAAATGTGTTTGTTATTATGTTTTTAGTGTATAGATATGTTTTAATATATTTGTGGTAATTTCTAAAAATTTTTTTGGGTGTTTTTAGTAAGAAATCTTTAATATATTTATAAGCAATGTTACAGAAAACCAATAGTGGTAAACACCATAGAAGATAGGCTCAATATTCAAAGCAAAAAAAAAAAAAAAAGGGGGTCCCATAGTATTGGACCTATAGGTGGACTCTTATTAATTGTGGTGCTTTGCTTTAGTAGTGTTTTAAAGCATTTTTATTTTCAGAACACATTCCTTCCTCTCCCAAGGACTTTGCTCATGCTAAAAATCGCTTAAAACAATATCAAATAGACATTCAAATGGCATTTAACGAACCCCGAAAGGCAAAGTTCACATTTGTTCATGCCAAATTGGAAACATGATCCACATAAAGCTTTAGTTCATCCCAAACCTTTGCATTAAAGGTTATTAAATGTGGAAGAAGTGTATCAATAGCATTTTTTCACAGTCTACCACTAAATGCTATCAAAAAACCGAGATCTCTAAGGCTGAAAACAGTTTCCACTGAGGAAGTGCAAGAAAACAAAATGAGGAAAAAAAATGCATGACCAATTTATCATTCCCTTCCACCTGCAGGACCCACAAGGACTCCATGTGCTGAACCTTTCTTCCGGGCAGTTCCATCCTGTTTCTCATTATTATCAGCTTTTCTTATCCTAATTTTGTACTTGGTCTCGAAGTCGGGAACTTTGTTTTTTCTTCTTTTCCAAGGCCTCATTCAACCGAGCAATAACCTTCTCCCGGCCGTCCTTATTCCGCTGTACGGCAGGCAAGACCTCTTCGATAGTTATTTCTACCAGCACGCCTCCAATCATGCGATAGCACCGCCTAGAATGGTCGAGTGGCTGAATGGCATTGATCACCAACAAATGCTCTGATCTTCACGTAAATTTTGTTCAGACCTCATAGAAGCATACAAGTTCGCGATCACTTGTTCATTTACAGTTTCCTTACGATCTCCTTCAACGGTACCGGCCACGATGCCCTGCAAATGAAGAAAAAAAGGTGAAAAATATTACATTGTTGGAAACCCTCACCAAGACAACACTTGCCAAACGGATGGAAAAGATAGGCCGCATATAGAAAGCAATATAGGCAATGCAACAAATGAAATCATTGGTTTTATATGTAAAATGCAGACTTGCAACCATAACATCACTGACTTGCACAGAAAATCAATCGCTTGAAGCCTTGAAATAAGTTGGAAACCAGTCACAAAATACTAAATTCATGAAATTGATTGTTTCATTATGATATTCATAATGCTTGAACATTATTTATTTACTTCCAAACCCATAACAAGAACATGCTAACGTGTTCATTAATACAATTGCAACGTGAATAAGTCTCACATTAGAAAAGGGAATAAAAAGAATTGGAAACTTTAACACACAACTTTGGCACAATGCAAATCAAACAAAGAATACAGCTAGGATTCATACTGGTCACCAATCTTATGGGATACAGCAGGTGATCAATTATTCCATTCCCCCTTTACCTCATGAGAACCATTGAATTTCATCTCAACGGCTAGGATTAGTCGGGTGAACGCTCCACCCGGACATACCGAACATGATAGCAGTCAAATCGGTGCTCATCATTTCAAATGGTAAGAGGGCACTAGTGAAATTGAACTAAGAAAAAAAGGATGATTAACGTTCAACCATTTCAGTAGTTATACAGAGGAAAGGAATCTATATATATGTATATATATAAGCCTTTATTTTCTTTAGCGTGCTCCTTTTCTGTTGTATGTATATGTATATGTATATGTATATATACAAGTACTCTTTTGGAACGAGCTATGAAACACGAGAAATAGCGTAGTCCAGTTCTACTAAATACTGGGTCACTTATTTTTCAACGATTAATCTCGTAATATGTTAGTTAATATGTCAATGACCACGGATCGTCTTGGGGGGAATATTTCTCAATTGCATAGGAAATTAGCACCAAAATATTGAGGCAACGGGTACATAGTACAAGGTAAACTGCGGGCACTGCCGTTTTACTTGTGTGGATGGTCTCCCTAACATTCAACAAATAAAATGGGCATAATTCATTGGTAACTTTGGAGGGCATTTGGTGGCATTGATTTTGTTGGGGTGCTACTCTGGTGGCATTGATCCAATCTTGTTTAAATTTATCTTTGTACTTCGTACCGGAGAGCTTGACAGAAGATTGGTCTACAAGTTCGTGGAAATCAGAATCGGACCTTGATGTTAAATGCTCCCTCTCATTTAAAAAAAAACAATAGCAAAGTCCAAACATTTCACTTAGAGATCTTTGAGATCTATCTTTTGTAATTTGAACTCAAGCTAAACCTGGATAATTTCAAATTATGAAGCGCCTTAAATTTTGTGATTTTCCCATGGGAGCAAAATCTTATAAAGCAAAAAATTGGCACATTTTCTTCCAACAAGGTACATGTTTTGAGAGAGACAAGCTCTGAACATCTTCCTACAATCAGCTATGGATATAAACATGCGTATGTGAAACAGAACTCAAGCCAATAGTTTAAGACTTCTGCCTTTTTGCATTTGATCCATGCAAGATCTGTTTCGCCAGTGAGATCTGCAGTTAGCCATGCTTTGGTGGTATACCTTCTAAGAAAACCAACACTTCCATACTTGCGACTTCCAAAAACATTTGTAGCCTTCTGCTTAATTAGATTGAATGACTACAACCACTTATACTTCAATTTTGGAAGTGAAATTTCCAAACCCTGTGTAGAGCGTAATCTTCTCACATTCGAAGTCATAGACTAAAATTTGAGTTGGAGAAGATTGCTTTTCTTCATTCTAAAGTTTTTGGCCGCTCAGCAAGTGAGCATCAACAATTGACAAACTAGGTCTAATTAGCTGTATTTTCTTTTCTTGTTTGCACAGCAGTGAACCACATTGCAACCATTAACTAACTTTATCATCCATACCCTTCAATTATCTGTGTCTTCTGTTTTCATGAATCTTTGAGTTAAAAAATTGTTTCAATCATGCTCATATGAATTACTTGAACTGTTCTCGGGAACATACCCAGAAGCCTTTAGCTCTAAAGACAGAAGCTCAAGCATCGAGTATATATACTCTGTGTTGACATGTGACTTGTCACCAGCCACAAATTCGTGAATGTTACAATCAATCTCAATTGAACTAAATCCTGGTGTCTTTTGTATCCCAAGGGCTTTCATTGTCTTCCGAACCTTGCCCGCACCATCCCACTTTCCAACTGCAGCGTATATGTTTGCAAGAAGCACATAGTTGGAATCACCCCCGGGATCCAAATCAGAAAGGTACTTTAATAGCCTTTCAGCTAAGCTTATATCCCCGTGAGTCCTACAGGCTGCCAGCAATGACCCCAAAACAACTTCATTTGGTTTCATAGGCATTTTCTCTATCACATTTAGTGCGTCTTCTAACCTCCCAGCGCGACTATACAGATCTACTATGCACCCATAATGCTCAATCCTGTGCCGAATTCCATGAACACTTTTCATGTTTTCAAAAAACAAGAGCCCCTCGTCGACTAAACCGGCATGGCTACAAGCAGTTAGAGCTGCAGTGAAGCTAACTCCGTCGGGCTTGAATCCTTCCTTCTGCATCAAATCAAAAAATTTAAGAGCTTCCTCGGCATGCCCATTGACAGCAAAGCCAACAATAATCGAGTTCCATGATACCAAAGTACGCTTAGGCATTCTCTCAAAAACTTGTCGAGCAAACTCAATACATCCACATCGAGAATACATATCGATCAACGAGTTGCTAACCTTAATATTATCCTTAAAATTACAATTTATGATAAACCGATTCATCCACAAGCCTAAACCAACAGTTCCCAGACCAGCACATGCGGCGAGAACTGCAATCACAGTCACATAATCAGGCTCCACCCCAGAGACTTGCATCTCCCGAAACCACTCCAATGCTTCCTTGAATCGACACCTTTTCACGAAGCCACCGATCAAAGCAGTCCATGAAATAGCATCTCTCCCAGGCATTTCATCAAACAACTTGACCGCATTTTCCACTTTCCCGTTTCTCATATAGCCATCAATCATGGTATTCCAAGACACCGAATTCTTCTCAATAATGTCGTCAAAAACCAATCTAGCCATATCCACGAGACCGCACTTCGAGTACATAGCAACAAGGGCCGTTCCAACCATGAAGTTATTCGTGTCCAAGCCCAGCTTACGAGCATAGCCATGAATGGAAGCTCCGAACGACGCATTGTGCAGAGGATATTCAGCACACCCCGATAAAAGCGTGACGAAGGTGACGTGATTGGGTTCTACCCCAGATAGTCTCATTCGGGAAAACTCCACGGCGGCCTCTGCCAATTGGCCATTTTTGCAGTGCCGAGCTACGGAAGAGGTCCATTTGACGACCGGTTCAATGGATTTGTAGGTCTGTTTGTGGGAGGCAGAGTGTTGGTTGGGGAAGATGGGTTGAGTTGGGGATGGAAGAGAGAGAGGCGGTGGTTTGGGAGGTTGAGAGAGTTGGGTTGGGGGGACTGTCGCTGTGACTGTGTTCGCTGGAAGACCCATTGTTCGAAAAACACTTCTTCGGGCAACTGTTTTTGGTCCCTGTACTTGGAGTTTAGTTTGACAAATGATGAATTCTACTCTCTTTAAATTGGATCTTGAACCCTCTTATATCTAGTTAGGAAAAAAAAAATACCGTCTTTATTGAGGCTATTTTTTTTTTTTTCAGTTTTGTTTGGAGCAAAGATATAATAAATCATCCTCCATGTTGCGTGTTAAAATATGTCATGACTGTTGTTTTCTTAGATTTGTTAATAAACTAATAATTTTCAAATAACTTTCTTTTACTGTCTATTCAAATACGAACTAGGATTTTATTTCTTAGATTAAGACCTTAATTGTACATCTAAACATCAATTTGGATAAAAATTTAAATTACACAACAAAGATTTATCAATTCAAGTCAAAAGGTTCAAATGATCACAATTAGAATTAGCAAACCAGATGAGGCCCTAATTACTCACCTGTAGTAATTAGTTGTTCTCGTGCATCGTTGTGTTTGGAAGGTGTATTATCAAGAGGTGGGCGACTTGCTCAATTGTACCAACACATACAATGATATGTTAAAGGAGAATAGCATTGAAGAGTAGTTGAAGAGTTGTTAAGTCACAACTGTTGATTCTATCAATAAGAGGTATGAATAATTATAAAATATTGTACTGTCTATAGAAACATATTAGTTTATTGTCAAATAAATTTAAAAAATTTAAAATTTTATCGCATCAGCCAGTTGATATTTTCTAACAATTGGCATGAGACACAACTATTATAAATTGTGGCTTAACCTAAATTGAAATGATTTTATTAAAAGCTTATTTATTTTTTTAAGAGCAATGTGCACTAAGTGGAACTTTGATGTTATGCTAGTAGTGTTACTTTGTGACCAAGTGGTTTTTGGGTCTAACTTAGTTAAGGTGAAGGACTTCGGGCCCAGTGTTTAATTAAGACAAATAATGAATATTTTATTGATTCTTGCCTCGATATTATGGCTCAATACGCACAAACATCTTTAAAATAAAATTTTACAAAATTGTGATAAAAGCTATACGAGATTTTTTTGAGTTATGAGAAATCACAACATCATCTGTCACAAATTGTATTAAAGCACGAGTTTTCCAAGTATTGTAAGAAAATTTACATATATTCAGAGTTATGATTTTCATATATGCATAAACCAAATTGCATAAAAATCATCTAAATGTAGAAATGTAAAGTAAAGAAAAATCTAACCTTCAGCCATTAATAATTTTATGAATGAATGGAGAGTATTTCTGCAAGAATTCTTAAAGAAAAATGTTGTGAAAGAAAAGACTCCACTAAACCTTCTGCAATTTTAGAAAGATGGTGTATTTTGAAAATAAATTACATAGGCATAGGGACCTTTTCACGTAATAGTTATAGACACTCACCATCAGAGTGTATGTTACCTTTCATGAAAAGAGGCATTTTTCCTAAAGTGTTATAACAATTCTGAAAACCCTCTGATTGACACTCTTTAGAAAATACATGTCTATTGGACCACTTATATTTATTTTTATTTATTTATTATCATTTAAAAACTAAATAAATAATAATAAATAAATTAAAAAATAACATTCTCCCACTTGGTCCACATATATTTTCTAAATAATCAAATTCAACCAATCTCAAACTTGAGGAATAAACACATGAATCATGGCAATAGGTCATCTTATAATGAGTATTATCTTCTATGTATTACAATGCATTACATCCCTTAATACTAACTCATAAATGGTAACGTAACTTAATGAATAAACTCTATGTTTATTCCAGGTCCAACTTAATAGATTTTTCTCAAAACGACTGAATATGTGCACAACTGAATATGAGAAAACATCACAACTAAATAAGAGTTTCATAAAAATAACCAAATGTACATACAATGAATTTACATCATGGAACCAAGTCCCATTCGTACTACATGATCCTTAAAAATCTTTGGTGGCATGCCTTTAGTTTAAGGATCGACAATCATCAACTCAATACTAACGTGTTCAATGATCACTTTCTTTTCTTTAACATGTTCTCTTATAGCTAAGTACTTAATGTCGATGTGTTTACTTCGACTACTGCTCTTGTTGTTCTTGGCCATAAATACCACAGCTGAATTTTCACAGTATAATCTCAATGGCCTAGAAATAGAATCCATAATTCTAAGCCCGGATATGAAACTCTTCAACAATACACCATGCGAAGTAACTTCAAAACAAGAAACGAACTCAGCCTCCATAGTAGAGGTAGCAGTCAAAGTCAGCTTCGCACTCTTCTCCAAGATACAGCTCCATCGACAAACATGAAAACATAACCAGACGTTGATTTTCTCGAATCAACACAGCCAGCGAAGTCTACGTCGGAGTATCCAACCACCTCTAGGTTATCAGTCCGTCTATACATGAGCATGTAATATTTAGTCCCTTGAAGGTATCTCATCACCTTCTTTGTAGCTCTTCAGTGGTCAACACCTAGGTTACTCTGATATTTGCCCAACATTCCTACAGCAAATGCAATGTCAAGTCTTGTACAGACCTGAGCATACATTAGGCTTCTAACAACTGAAGCATATGGAATGTTTTTCATTTGTTCTCGTTTGAGCTCATTTTTTGAACACTGGTTCAAATTGAATTTATCACCCTTCACAATGGGTGGTACAGTTGGTCATCAATCTTTCATCCGAAACCTCTCTAGAACCTTGTTGATATAGGTCTCTTGAGACAAACCCAAAATGCTTTGAGATCTGTCCCTATGGATCTTAATGCCAATGACATAAGATGCCTCTCCTATATCCTTCATTTCAAAGTTCTTTGAGAGAAATTGCTTCACCTCATATAGCAAACCCTTATCATTAGTTGCAAGTATTATGTCATCCACATATAGCACAAGGAAACAAATCCTACTCCCACTGACCTTCTGGTATATACATTGATCTATGATATTCTCTTCAAAACTAATTGAAGAGATAACGTCATGGAACTTCAAATACCACTGACGAGAGGCTTGTTTCAATCCATATATGGATTTCTTCAGCTTGCATACTAAATGCTCACTATCACTAGATGAAAATCCTTCTGGTTGTTTCATGTAAACCTCTTCCTCTAGATCACCATTAAGAAAGGCCATTTTCACATGCATTTGACGCAAATCCAGTTCAAAATGGGCAACCAATGCCATAATGACTCAAAGAGAATCCTTTTTAGATACGGGAGAAAAGTCTCCGTATAGTCAATTCCTTCTCTTTGAATGAATCCTTTGGCAATGAGTCTTGCCTTATGTCTCTCAACGTTGCCCAATGAGTCTTTCTTTGTCTTAAAGACGCACTTACATCCAATGGCTTTTACACCATTAGGCAACTCAACGAGATCCTAGACTCTGTTAAATGCCATAGAATCCATTTCGTCTTTCATGGCACTATACCATAAGTCAAATTCCTTAAAACTCATGGCTTATGAAAATGTTTCAGGATCATTTTCAACTCCAACATTGTAGTCACACTCTTGTAGATACACAATATAGTCACTAGGTATCGTCGATTGCTTTTCTCTAGTAGATCTCCTTAATGTTGGTTCAACATTCTCTTAAGGAGCATGTTGTTCAACAGGTTCATGTATCTGTTGTTCAGCTAGATCCACTATCTCTTGATCAACGGTCTATGGAACTTGAATGATTTGCTATTGTTCATCACGCATTTGAACTTTAGGCGTGCTGTGCACAACAATCAATCTATCATAAGAAGTGGAAGGTTGACCATCTGTATGATTTTTCTCAGGAACAGTTTTTTAGGATCGATCGCTCCCACTAATTAAGTCATTCTCAAGAAATTTTGCATTCTTAGCTTCCACAAATCTAGTACTATAAGATGGACAATAAAATTTGTATCCCTTAGATCGTTCAGCATAACCAGCAAAATATCCACTTATGGTCCTTGGGTCTAGCTTTTTCTCTTGTGGATTATAAACTTTTACCTCCAACTGGCATCCCTAAACGCGTACATGTTGCAAACTTGGTTTCTAACCTTTGAATAACTCAAAAGGCATCTTTGGGACAGCCTTGATTGGAACTCGGTTCAATATGTACACTGCCGTCTTAAGAGCTTCAGTCCACAAGGACTCAAGAAGTTTGGAGCTAGTAAGCATGCTCTGCACCATGTCCATTAATGTTCGGTTTCTTCTTTCAGCTACACCATTCTGGTTTGGAGAACCACACGTAGTGTATTGGTCAACAATCCTATGTTCTTGAAGGAACTTAGCAAAAGGACCAGGTGCTTGTCCATACTCAGTGTATCTACCGTAGTACTCTTCTCCTCTATCAAATCTCACGATCTTAATTTGCTTCCCGCATTGTTTCTCTACTTCCACTTTAAAGACCTTAAAAGCATCTAGTGCTTCACCTTTATTGTTAAGTAAGTAGAGATACATGTATCGTGAGTAGTCATCTATGAAAGAGACAAAGTACCTTTGAGAGTATGTGTCCACGTCTAGACTACAAATATCTGTATGTATGATTTCCAATAAATCAGAACTCCTCTTGGCACCCTTTTTTGACTTATTGGCCTTAATGCAGTCTACACAAGTATCAAAATCAGTAAAATCTAAAGTATTAAGTACTCTATCATTTACTAATCTCTTAATTCTCTCAATGGAGATATGTCTCAATCTTCGATGCTACAACATGAAGGATTCATCATTTATAGCACATCGATTAATACCAACATTTTCATGAACATGTATAGTAGTATAATTGGCATCATTTTGTAAATTAAGACGAAAAGACCATCAGACAAAGTACCACATCCAATAAAATCAGGTTTATAAAATAGATTGAAAGAAGAATCTAAAAAATTAAAGGAATATCCAACTGATACAAGTCTAGAAACTAAAATTAAATTTCTAAAAAACTAAGAATATAGAATGTCTTTTCCAAATACAAAATAAAGCCACTACTTAAGACTAGTTTGCACATTCCTATAGCCTCCACATGTGAGCGCATCTTATTTCCACAATAGATGCTTTGCTCACTTCCTACTAGCTTCCGTAGGTTTTGCAATCCCTGCAATGAATTAGTAACATGGATTGTAGAACCAGAGTCAATCCACCTTGTGTTATAATTAACATCTATCATATTGGATTCATAACAGACAAGTGAAAGTTGAGTACCTTTCTTATTAAGCCATTCCCAGAATTTGGAGCAGCCTTTCTTTACGTGCCCTTTCTTCTTCAAAAAAGCACTTGAACTCCTTCTTAATTTTCGGTTGGGCAGGAACCTTGCCTTTCCCCTTTTGCATGGTCTGATTTTTCTTTTTACCTTAGGTTGCCAAATTTACTTTCTCTCCCTTTTCCATGATGAGTCTTCCCTCCTTCTGAACACACATGGTCAATAGCTCATTAATTAACCATTTGTCCTTATGTGTGTTATAGGAGATCTTAAAGGGACCATACTCAGAGGGTAGAGTGTTCAGAATGTAATGTACCAGGAACAAATCAGACATCTCAACCTCAAGCATCTTCAATTGAGCCGCAATGTTCCTCATGCACATGATATGCATGCATGCCTTTTATTTCGATAAGCTTTAAGGATGAAAACTGCATTATCAGGGTGCTTGCCAATGCCTTATCTAAAGACTTAAATTGTTCATCAATAGCCTTCAGTATTGCTCGGACATTGTCGTATTAATTAATTGAACCCTTAATCCTAGTAGAGATCTTAGTCTTTATGAATATAACTGAGAGATGATTAGATCGCTCCTATTTTTCATATCGACTAATATCATCTAGAGTGCTGGTCTCAGTGATAGAGGGCGGTTCATCCTTTCTGATGGCATAGTCAATGTCCATCCACCCAAAATGAAGGAGAATTCTCTCTTTTCAAACTTTATAGTTATTACCCTTAAGCTCGAGAATATCACATTTCATATTAGATAAATTAACAGGTTGAATTACTGTAATACATCAAACATACATGCTTATGTCACAAAAATTTGAAGCTAATAACTATATGCTATGTTTTACCAATGTAAATCATGCAACAAAAATTATGAATCATAAAAACTACTTGTGGGCTAAGTTTCTAATTCACATTGATTCACATACAATCTTAAAATGAAACTATTAAACTATATTCTATTTCTTAATCCTTGTGGGTAAATTAAGAAAATAGTTTAATATTTTATCCTAATTAATTATATTTAATATAATAAACTTTCCTGTGGGATAAATTTCATTATACCAAACACAATTAGTTACAATTAATGTTCATTTAACTATATGTGATTTAGCAAACTTAATGTATAATTTTAATATAATCAAAGATGCTATGGCTATTCTTAGATCAAGTAAAATTATACAAATCACTCAGGATATTTATTTTTCATGCACAAAATATTCACGAATTTGCATGTATTGAAAAGAATAACAACTAAAGAATACATGCAAAATAAATTATGCATAAATTTAATAACATATCTAAAATTAATTTCCAAAATTTTATTTAACCATAAATAATAAAATTTTGGACTTTATTAAAATTAATTTCAGATTTATTAAAAAAACAATTTTCCAAAATGCCCAATTTAAAAATCTGAAAAGAAAGAAAAAAAAATTTTTTTGGATTTTTTTTTATTTTTCTCGCCTAGAAAATGACATGTCGTTTTGGGCATTAAGCCCAAAACGATGTGTCGTTTCAGCTTGAGAGAAACACCAACATCCCGCTGAAAATGACATGTCGTTTTCTACACTTGATGAAATGACATGTTGTTTTGACGAACAACTAGCCAACTTGATCAGCAAAAACGACGGGTCGCTTTTCATTAAGAAAAATGACATGTCGTTTTGAGGTTAGAAAATGCGGCCTTCAGGAGCCAAAAGGACCCTGATTTCGTTTTTTTTGTTATTTCGAGTATTCTTCACCCGAATTTGACCTAAATGGGTCCAATTGTTGACCCGGTCATTTGTATACCATATGGGCACCAAAATTGATGTTTTAAAAACCCAAAAATGTTAGAAAATCAATTTTTGAATGATTGCTAACATTGGTTTTTTATCAAAAACATCCAAAAATGATTTCAAATGCAATAAAGTTTTGGGTATTTTGAAAAACTTCATTAAAACTCCATTTAAATATATCAAGGCAGAGAAAAAACCATGCTCTTGATACCAAATGTAAAAAAAATTTACATATATACAAAGTTATGATTTTCATATATGCATAAACCAAATTGCATGAAAATCATCTAAATGCAAAAACGTAAAGGAAAGAAAAATCTAACCTCTAGCCATTGATAATCTGAAGAATGAATGGAAAGTATCTCTACAAGAATTCCTAAAGAAAAATTTTGTGAAATGAAAGACTCTTCTAAACCTTCTGCAATTTTAGAGAGATGGTGTATTTTTTAAAATAAATTGCATAGGCATAAGGACCCTCTCATGTGATATTTATAGACACCTACCAGTAGGGTGTACGTTACCTTTCATGAAAAGAGGTATTTTTCGTAAAGTGTTATAACAGTTCTAAATACCTTCTGGTTGACACCTTTTAGAAAATACTTGTCTATTGGACCACTTAAATTTATTTTTATTTATTTATTATCATTTAAATCTAAATAAATAATAATAAATAAATTAAAAATAACAAGTATCATACCTGGACAAAGTATATTAGTAAAAAAACAAACAGATTTTTAACCTAATATGATATCGTTTTAGTAAAGCAGTAGTTGAAACGACAAACGAAAGATGAAACAACGTAACTCATGATAAGTTTAATGACACAGTTTTGAAAATTGAATACAGTTACTCATCCAAATCAGAGTAAGAAAAGGGACAGTTTCAGAATAATTGGATGGCTTGCTATGTCAGAATATAAATCCAACGGTTAAAAGCGAGAAAGGGGATCTGACGGTTGAAACTAAAAGAGGAGAAGATTTCCATATCTATAAATTAGAGAACAATCAAAGTAAGAACTAAGAAGTGATTTTTAGAACATTTAAGAAAATTCTAGAGTGAGAATTTAGAGAGATAAACTCTCAGAATTAGAGAGAATTCTTTAGATATAGTCTTACCTTAGAGTTTTAAATTACCATTAAAAACTCTCCAAAACAAATTGGCACCGTCTGTGGGAAATCTCATCTAGAAAAAGAACAAAAAACCGCTCTACAAGCCATAATCAATAATGGTGATTACGAAGAAAACTGCCAAAAATCAAGAAGAAAACCAACAATCAGAATCAAATGTCAACATGCCAAACCCGACCATAGATCTGCATCAAGAATTGATTCAAATTACCAAAAAGTTGTAAGATCAAACCAAACATTTAGAAGAAAGACTGCAAGAAATGATGGAGAATTAGAAAGATCTACTAAAACAACTCAAAGAAGCCATAAGAGGAAATTAGAAGCCTCAGGCGACAATAGTGGACGAAGACAGAGCCGAAGATAAAGCAGATTCAGATGAAGTCATTCAAGAACTCTCTACAAAGAAGGCATACCCTGAGAAGGCAAGAATGAGGATGACAGAGAACAAAACTCTAAAGATAGCTGGCAGAGTAGAAATCTTAGGACAATCTTTTACCGGGCAAGACATGGACGAGGAGATAACGAAGAAAGTAAAAGACTATTTGGACGGGCAATTGAAAGAAATAAAGAATTTAAGTTCAGTAGAAATGGCGAATGGAAAAGTGAGAAACATGGCCAAATCCCCATTCACAGAAGAAAGCTTGATAGAGCCGAAATCAGCAAAATTTGTGGCTCCAAAAATGAAGACCTCTGATGGAAAATCAGATCTAGTTGAACTTACTACATTTATTTAGACAAGTAGTGATGTTAGAAACTTCAAACGAACATCTGTATTACAAAGTCTTCCCAAGAAATGCTATCTGGGATAGAGCAAACTTGGTTCAGCCAGTTGGAACCAGGATCTATCTTAAGTTTCCAAATGCCATCAGATAAGTTCATAACACAGTTCATTACCATAGAAAAGAAAGGAAGACAATGGCGAATCTTATGAATTTAAAAGTGGGAGCAATAAAGGACCTCCGTTTCTTTTTAGACAGGTTCACGTAGGAGTGAATCAGGTCGAGAATGTGGACAAAAAAATGGTGGCATATATATTTCGAAACGGACTGAGATTAGAAAATGAATTGTATGAGATACTTATTAGAAGGCAATATAAGTCCATGGCTGATATCATAGTCAAAGCAGAAGGAAGTATGAGAAGAAGCAGGTTATCTAAAGAATAAAATGAATAATTGAGGAAATCTAAATCAAAATCAAGAAGCAACAATTCTAAGACCAGACTATAATAGAAATATAGACCGAGACGAAATAGAAGGCCTTAGGAGGAACGATATCTAGGAAGAGAAAATTAGAACCAGAATCTCTTGGGAGAAAGAAGAATAAGGGTGAGCCAGATATTGAATGACAGAAGAGCAAGTGATACGAGCCCTATTTGATCAAGGACGTAGTACCACTGAATAAACCTATAGAATAGATCTTCAAAGAAAATAAACACCTTGGAATATTCAGATCACCACGACCAATCTAGTCAAATCCTGAAAGGAGGGATAGATCCAAAGTCCACGAATTGCACAAGGACCATAGAATGTGGGAGCCTAAGAGGACAGATTCAAGCGATGATCAAGCAAAGGCAGTTGTTGAAATATGTCAAAAAGAATCAAGACTGACATGGCCAACAACAAAATCATGAGTCAGACGAAGTTTTGAAACCAATAATAGTGAAGAACGATCTGAGAGTCATCCACGTGATTCATGCAGAACGAAGCGAGAAGAATTACATGGCTTTGGCCTTTTGAACAAAAAGAGGAAGGGAGAGAAATTAAAAGAAATTTGCACAATCAAGAAGTTGGACATGAGGAAGAGGAGGATAGCGGAAGTCAAATTCGGCTTAGACGATTTAGCCGGAGTTTAGTCACCTTAAAATCCCAAGACTTTTAGTCAACTTTCAAAAACATATGGCTGAACGATAGTATGATCAAGTCAAGCAAAATCCCGCTAGTCGGTTTTGAAGGTTGTTACATAAAACCAAGGGGATATATGATCTTGACGGTAGAAGCTGCAGGAAGAACTCTTAATGTAGATTTCCTTGTGGTAGACACTAGACTGGGTTACAATGCGATCCTTGGACGAGGGTGGATCCACAAGATGAAAGGAGTATCGTTGACATTGCATAACATCATGCATTGTCTATCACCAGATGGAACCAAAACAATAGACATCAGAGGCAATCAAAGCATGGCTTAACATTGCTATAATATTATGACAGAAGGAGAGAAAAAGGTGGTAAAAAATACAGAAAAAGGTAGAAGTAGCACCAGTTAAAAACGAAAGAAGGGCCTACTAGGAATCTAAAAGGTAAATTAGAGAAAAAAGAGCCAATAACCACAGAAGGATTAGACTAGGCTACCTTAGAGCAATCTGAGCCATAAAAGACAGTGATGGTAGGTAGCCTCCTGGAAGGAAAGGAAAGAGAGAAGTTCATCGATTTCCTAACAATATGGACTTCTTTGCCTAGATTCATGTGGACATGGTTGAAGTAGACCCAATGAAAGCTCAGCATTTCCCGAATGTTAAAACTGACATGAATCCAGTAAAACAAAAGCAAAGAAGGTCTACCCTAGAAAGAAACCAAATTATAGCAGAGGAAGTGAAGAAATTGCTAGAGAATGGATTAATCGTGGAAGTCCAATATTCAGAGAGGGTATCCAATGTTGTTCTGATCCAAAAAAAGAAAGAGAAATGGAGAATATGTACAGATTTTACTGATTTAAATAAAGCTTGTCCGAAAGATAGTTACTTGTCACCAAAAATTGATTAGATGGCGGATTCTACAACAAATTATGAATGCTTGACTTTCTTAGATGCCTACTCAAGTTACAACCATATTTTAATGAGCCAAAAAGATCAAGAGAAGACAATCTTTGTCAAGGGGCAAGGTTTCTTTTATTGCAGAGCCATGCCATTTGATTTGAAGGGCAAATTTGATAAAAGGGCCACCCAAAAATTTTAATTAGAGAAACGGCTTCTTTTTTTTTTGCACCTAAAATCAAGCATTTTAGGTAGAAAAATTGCTCTAATTTTTTTTTTCATCTTGTTGATTTTTTTTTTCTTGCTCCAGATTTTTTTCATTTATGAGATTTTTTTCTTCTTTTTTATTTTAAATGACATGACAGAGAGACCATTTATCTAATTTTAAAAATTCTTGGTTTACTTATCAAAAATTTTTTTTTCTTAAAGCCATTTATTTAAATCCCCCGTTAAAGAATGTTGGGCAACTTATTAGAGATTGGTAAACAAAATATTAAAAGACCAAATCCAAAAAACAATAAAGGCGTACGTAGTCGATACGGTACGGTGGTATAAAGCAAAAAGAAGGTCGACCATTCAATAGATTTGAATGAAACATTTAAAATATTAAGGAAATAAAGGATGAAATTGAAGCCAACAAAATGTGCCTTTGGAGTTTCATCTGGGCAATTCTTGGAGCATTTAGTGAGCAGAAGGGCAATTGAATCCAATCCAGCTAAAGTCAAGAACGTCTTCAACAGTGAAAGACCTCAAACGATGAAAGATGTATAATCTTTAGTAGGAAAAATTATGTCACAAGCAGGTTTATCCCAAGGGTTTTAGATAAATGCAAATTGCTCCTACAGAACTTGAAGAAAGATAAAGAAATAAATTGGGAACCGAGAGAAGATGAAGCATTAAAAAAAGATAAGGGACTTTTTGATGTCGTCACCGATTCTGTCAACAGCTTTGCCTGGTGGGGAACTTTTTCTTGACCTCGTAACTTTGACCATATCAGTCAGCGGAGTATTATTTATAGAAGAAGAGAAAAAACAAGAACCAATATTCTATGTTAGTAGAATGATGACTAAATTGGTGGCAAACATGGAACGATGGAAAAACTTGTATTGGCATTGGTGGATGCAAAAAGAAAGCTGAAACATTATTTTGAGGAACACATTGTCGTTGTACTAACAAATCAGCCATTAAAAGCTTTACTTTCAAAGTCAGACTTAATTGGAAGGTTAACAAAATGGGCAGTAAAATTAAGGATGTATGATATCAAAATAAAACCTCGAACTGCTAAGAAAGGGCAGGTTTTGGAAGATCTTATTTCAGAATATACAAGTTTTGGAAGCATGAAAGAAGAAACAGTAAAGGAAATGGAAGAGTGGTAACTGCATATAGATGGAGCCAATAACCAATATGGATCAGGAGTAGAGAACGGTGATTTGAAACTAGAATATGCTATCAAGTTGGCATTTGGAAATGACAAATAATGTCGAAGAGTATGAAGCTTTGATCTTGGGTCTGAAGCTCCTAAAAGCCATAGGAGGAGAAGCCATGCATGTAAAGAATGATTCGCAGCTGGTGGTCAATCAGGTTAATGGGCTATATAAAGTAAAAGAACTAAGAATCATAAGATATTACGTTTATGTGAAAAACATGTCAGAAATTCAAAAATTCTCAATAGAACAAATTTCTAGAAATGAAAATTTTTAAGCAAACCAGCTAGTAAAAGTGACGACAATGGCAAAAGAAGGGGAAGCCTATAGAGTAAATCCCGAAGTTGAAGTTAAAAACCAAAGCACCAAAGAAAACCCCTAAGGAGACAAGATAACTCTAGTGGTTAATCAGATTGAAGAAGAAAAAAAGCTAGAAGAATCCAATAATTGATTTCCTAACTAAAAGGAAAGCTTCCAGAAGACAAAGTTGAGGCCCAAAGAATCAGGGTAAAGGCAGCATGATTCACGATGATAGAGAGAGAACTGTATAGAATATCTTATGGGGGCCACTCTTGAAGTGTCTTACTCTAACCAAAGCTCAAGCTGTACTTTGCATGATCCATGATGGGAATGCGTGGAAATCACTCAAGAGGAAGGAGTTTAGGACACAAAGCAATCTCTCAAGATATTTCTGGCAAAAAGGGTGAGATTCAGTATAGTACATAAAAAGACGTAAAATGCCAGAAGTTTGCTTATTTAAGTCTTATGTCATCAGAGAAATTACACTATATTGTCAGTCTACGGCCCTCGCTCACTAGGGGATAAACATAGTAGGGATTTTGCCCAAGATGCCATCTAGCAAAATATATGCTTTAGTTGAATCAAAGGCGTGTGCTAATATCAACCAAACAGCTGTGATCAAATTCACACGGAAAAGCATTATCTATAGGTTTGGCATGCATAAAAAATCATTGATAACATGACACAACTTTTAGGTGGAAGTGTAGGGCGATTCTGCGAGAGGCATGGAATAAAACTCAGCTTTGCTTCTTGAAGTTAACCCAAAAGGTACGGTGAGGCTGAGTTAACAAATCAAACAATATTCGATTGCATAAAGAAAAAATTACAAGACATGAAAGGGAAATGGGCAAATGAACTCCCCAATGTGTCATGGGCTTATAGAACAACCATAAGAAGATCAACCGACACAACTTCATTCTCCCTAGTGTACGGATTAGAGGTCGTGACTCCTACTAAGTTGGGGTATCCAATGTTGAAAACAAAAATAGTAGAGGAAGATAGAAATGAAGAGCAGATAACCAGGAACCTAGATCTTCTAGATGAAGCAAGCGAAAAGGCATCGATAAAGTTGCAAGCATACCAGCAAGATATCACCACAACAAGAAAGTTAGATAGAAAAAAATTAAAGTGGGATATTGGCTATTAAGAAAAGTAATCGAAAACACAGGAGATCTAAATGGAGGAACATTTGGTCCAACTTGGGTAGGCCTATAATGACGATTTTTCAGCCTCGAAATTGGATGTGATCGTTGTCAAATTAGTAAAGTAGACAATTAAGTTTAGATGTGGGTCTCACGAGGAATGTGTAGTTTTAATTTAATTTACCAAATTTAAAACTAGCTTTAAAATTAATTCAATTATTGTAAAGGGTTTCGGTTTTGATTAACTAAAAATTAAATTAAATAAAAATAAAAATAAAAAATATTCTGAAAATTTAAATAAATTCTAAAAATTTTGAGAATTATGCTTTCACTTAAGATTAATCCGATCCTATTCAATTAATTATGTTAGTATGATATCCTCAAATTATGTTGGTCAAAAATCTCTGTTTTATCTAATACTCTCTTCCAAATCATGCTAAAAATATCCTCGAATTGCTAACTCACTATAGCCTATGTGATTTACAATAATCAAGAATTCATTATGAACTTGAGATTTTCATTTAGTAACCACACAAACTATGCAATATTATTCCTATGTTTCATGCAATTTATAGTATTCTACACAGGTTTTAAACCATAAATCTCTTTCCAATCTTATTATGATTTACTTTATCGTCTAATTAATGGCCAGTTAATTAGAGCATTAAGTCTAGTGTAAAATTCTCAACACAATATGAGGTTCACAAACATATAATTTAACTAAATAAAATATATATATATATATTTTAAGCTACATCATAATCCCAACAAAAATAAAATTAAAATATAATAAAAACTAAAATAAATATCACAAAAATTAACATTAAATAAACATTAAAATATCACAAAAATAAAGTTAAAAAATGACGCAAGATTTTTTAAATTTTTGGCGAGTCCACCACTCAGCATGCAGAGCACTCTCACACAACATTTTTACTTAAAATAAGACACTCAAGATACCTCACAATTAAAATTTCTGCAAAATCTATAAGAACATAAAAAAAGCCACATAAGTTGACAACCGCAGAGCTGTACTTCAACATGGCCACCTGCTTGTTTTTTTTTTTTTTTCCTTCTGCTTTTCCAGCTAAGAAGCACAGTTGTACACCCAACCAATGTTATAGTTTGTATGCTTCTTCTTTTTTGCCCTTTCTCCTTTTCGATGTCTTCTAGAATCCTCTCGCATATTGAAGGCTAATAGACGGGTTTCAATTTCTGATCTTCGAATGATTTCTTTTTCTTCTCATACTCCCCCTCTTTATCAGTTTTCTTTATCGCCTCTGTTTTTGGGAGCTCGTCATCGCCTTAGAACCATTCTAGATCCTCTTTGTCGTAGGTTATGCATGGATTCTAAAAGCTTGGCTGTTGGGGTTTTGAATGTCTGTTCTTCGAATTTGTTCCTTTTGTTGTCTTGATTTATATTTAACCTTTTTATATACTGCCGTTCTTGAAAAGATCTTCCGCGCATCAGAGTTATTTAGATCGTCCTTGTTGTAGGTTATATCTAGATTTTATGTTATGAGGATGATTAGGGCTTCGCTTTTTGTCTGATATTTGAATTCATGAGGTATTCCAGTCAAAATTAGACGCTTTTTTTATTTGATTTGAATCCTTGAGTTATCTTAATCAAGAAAAGAACAAGACTGGATTCTCTTATTTGGGTTAGTATCAAGTTTTTTTTTCCCTTTCTCATAGGAGAGAATTACGTTGATTCAGGGTGATAATAGGTGGATTGGCGTGGATTCCATATTCATTGATGAAGCTCTTCATATGTCAGACATGGGTTTAAGATCCTAGATACTCAAGATTTTCTGCTTCTAATTGATAGTTAAGACTTCATTGAATTAGCAGTTTTAGAGATGCGGATAAATTTTTGAGGTTAATCACCTTACGTGATTTTTAGACTTCATCATGGGTTTTTCACGTGAAAGTACAAGCGTACTAGGATGTTAATGTACATGCTAGGAGTGTTGATTTGTTTCAAGGTTTATGAGATTCCCAAACAAGCTTTGGTGAGGTCGGAGGATGGTTGTGGCCCAATGCTATTCTAGATAAGAATGAATTCCTCTCTCTTACTATCTTTTTTCAGTTTGTGTTTGCCGGTTCTTTTAAATCAGACCCTCTTTATTTTTAAATCATCATCTTAAATTTAGGGTTCAGACTCTAGTGCTTAGGATTCCATCTTTCGCGACCATCAGAAATTGTCTCGGAGATGGTAGAAGCATGGCTGGGTTTCAATTTCTAATCTTTACATGATTTCTTTTCTTCCCGTGTTCTCTTTTTATGGCCTTTTTTCTTTATCTCCTCTGTTTTTAGGAGATCTGCATCACCTTAGAATCCATTCTAGATCATTCTTGTCGCTGGTTCTGTACGAATTTTAAAATTATGTCTACTGGGGTTTCAAGACTCTGTTCTTTGGATTTGTTCCTTGATTTATATATAGCCATTTTATTTACTGTGTTTCTATTAGACATAATGCCCTAAACAGAAAAATGTTGTAATTTATTTTTGAAGACATTTTATCAATAAAGAGTTTATTTATTATTTATATCTCATATGTTATCCTTTTTATGTTTCATTTTGTTGAATATAAGATAAACAAACAAAAGTTTGAGACTGTTAGTTTAAACCTTTAAGAATCTTGTATATGATGGAAAGATTATACAGAAGACATGATTCTTAAAGGTGATGGTTTAAATAAAAAAATTAACAATCAAGGGAATAAAGTTGGTGTTGGGTTTTGTTGGATTTTGTTATTCAAATAAGCAGAGGAAAATTAAAATTAATTCCCACAAAACTCTTGCAGGATCTATGCAATTCGATTAGATTGATAAGAAAGTTATAAAATCTTACTAAGATGATAAAAAGAGCAAGATTCTAGAAAGGAGAGAGCGGGTTCACTCCAGTGACACCCTAACTCGAGCTTTTAGTATTCGGGATCGGATTCAGATGTTGTTACTTAGAGCAACGCCCTCTACAGGTATCCACATGAACAAACTCTCTCAAAAACGAATTAGTGTGCTAGCACCCTCTCCTTTGCGTTAAATGACTCTCTTTAATTTTAAGGTTGTAATTTTTTCGCCTTTTTAGAATGAGAGAACGCCTTTTCTCTCCTTAATTCGGCTAGAAACCCTAAAACAGATATATATCTATTGACTTCAAGATAGAGTCAGATTTTAACTAGGGTAAACTGTAATTCGAATATGACTCAGAGAATCTAGATAATGTCTGTAATTTGAATATGATTCAAAAAATCTAGATAATGTCAGTAATTTGAATATGATTCAGAGAATCTAGATCATGTCAGATTCAATAAACCTAGACATATCTAGTATATCGAATCTGGACATTATCAGGTTCATTGAACCTAGACACAATAAACTCAAAATTCGTTCTTAGTCTGTTCTAAGTGTGCGACCTTGTAGGTTCACATAACATTGGTAGTGGGCTTGAAATTATGTTTTTGGCCCACAAATCATAAGCGGTCTCTAGCAAGACATTATGATTACCCAAGTTATGCGAATGTCAATAATCCAACGTATCCTAATCCACAATAAGTATTAAAGTCCTTTTGTCACTAGATACCTTGATTGAACATAAGGCATGGTTTATATCATCCTTATACTATTCAATTATATTATTTCTCAATCTTGAGTAGATTGATATTGATAACCCTTATCAATTTATTCCAGTATGACCATACATTTACTTCAGTCAAACTTATCGAGGGGCCTATAGATATCTTTCTTGTAATAAATGACGGACAAATTCCTTCTTAATCACTCACATTTCTCACATGATTCTTTTTATATCCAACAACAATCCATTCCACCATCCTATTAAAGATAATATTAGATTGTGTCAAAATATAGAACTTGTCATGTAGGAAACCATGGTGATTTCAAGTCAGAGGACTAGGATAATACTATTGTGATGAGAATCATTTATGACAATTATCCATGCAGTATTCTCATAGCGAGTCGATCCAATACATCATTTCTCAAATATGTATCTATGAGTTGACTTAGTATCTCATACACATTATTAGTAAAACATAATCATCAGTCAAACTTCATACTAGTCTTCATTCATTATTATCCCAATAATAATGACCGACTAGGGATAATTTAGAATATAATTTAATTTTTACCTAAGAGTTTTACTATCAAACCACATACTTGATGACCTTAGGCAGAATTAACTATTCATAGAATTAGAATCAAAAACAATAATGAAAATGCATCTTTATTAATAAAATGCAAATGTAATGAAGTTAATATGTGGTCATTACATAATTGGCCTAGGGCACATCACTAACAGTTGGGTGATTTATTTATGCTAAGATTGTTATGTTGTCTACATTCCTAACGTAAGATGGCTTGTTTTGGTCATCGGAGTGAAACTCTATGAGTAGAAACATTGGTGCATTGTCATAGATAACGATGTATTGGATCGAGACATAGAGTTGAATTGATTTTGCTAAATAATTCCGTTTATGCAAATCAATTCACTTTAGACAATCATATGTGTTGTGTCTTAATCTTGAAATGACTAATGGGCTGGTATTCTTGACTTATGTTTTTTGATATACCAAAAGGTGACATCCTGAATTATGATGGTACGCATATCAGTATGTTGGAGACATGACTCTTGATTACGTGGACTTGTTATCAATAGATATAGAATACATATCCCTTTTTATGGAGTTAATGCTATTCTCTTATATGCGTTATCCTATAATTGAAATACTAGAGCACTCAACTATCTAGATACATAGGTGTAACCGAATGGTATACCATATATGGATAGTAAGTATTCCAATGGTGTGATAATGGAACGTAGAATAAAAATAATCAGAAAGGTAAAACAAAATTTATCCTTAAGTCGATTATGAATATCCTATGAGGATACAACACATTATGATATGTCATGAACGGTTAGCTTTATAAAGCTTTGTAATTTTACATAGTTGAAGAGTGCAGCTCTAAGCTTTTAGTGGAATAGCGTTAGAGTTGTTAATTATAAAATATGTATCTAGGATATTGTATTTTATAATTATAAGAGCTTAAATTGTATATGTCTATTGGGTCCTTTTTGCTGACTCATAATAAATCTTGTGACGATACGACATATTTTTCCTACATATTGATGACTTATATTAAAATTATTAAATTGGTTGAAATTCAATAAGACTGGATAATTCATGTTAGTTTATTAGTTGAATTGAATTTGTAAATTGATTCGAGATAAATATGTTGATTATTTAGATAATATTTTTTCTATGGGATTATCTAAATGTAACTATTTTGATCATATAACTTCTTGTTTAGGTAATTTGAATTAAAACAGAGGCTCTATCCAAGATTCTCGTGTGGAAAACAAGATATTCTCAGAGATCAAATTATTGCAAGTTTAACAAGCTAATGCGTTAGTTTGGCCTGCCGATGGAGTAAGTTCGATAGGCTGATGGAAAGTTCAGCCTGCCAATCATGCAATAATCTGTATACGCATTTTAGACGTGTTTTTCATTATAAGTTGATCCAAATTTGAATTTTGAGCCTTACTTGATAGTGATTAACCCCAGATTTGACCACTTTATATAGGGGGTGAGTTTCCATAGTTACTTAGATCAGTTAATAAGCATATAGTGAGTACTCTAGTCTACAAAACTATGAAACTCCCTAAGAGCTACTGTTTAATATCACGAACTTTAGCTCTAGGTCTTCTCAAGTGGTTGGAAGGAGAGTCATCAGAGGAGGAGCTATATGACGTGTGACCACCCACATTCTGATCATGGATGAAGAATAGCAAAGAAGACCAGTTAGTTAAAGCTCTTCTAGAATATTCTTCTCTACACGGATTCAAGCCTACTTGAAGATACAGAAGGTTAGTAAGATTTGTCATTAATTTATGTATATAGCATGTCTAATTTATGCTTTGGAAAATACTATGATTTAAAACATTTTAAAATTTCGCTGCGTACTCGTTTGCTAACAATTGATAACAGAGCCATAGTTTTTACGTAAATTTACAAATTTGTGATCATGCTATATATATTGATTATGTGATCTTGTTCTCTCCTATGATTGAATTTGATTTTTTAGATTGTTGGCATTTTAATGTAATTAAATGTTATCATGAGATTATATGGTGAATGTTTATTAATTAATCGTGGTTGAATAAATTATTATTTAATTATTAATTAATTAATTTATGCGAGTTCTTGTTCCTTTGAGGTTAGAACGTGTATCTAGGTTTTTCATGTAATTAAATGGCGGTCTATAGTCATCGTCTAGGAATTATTATTTTAATTTTAAATTTGTAAAGTTTTGTAACTAAATAATCATTCAAAGTGAAGACAGATTTAGAAGATGAAGATGATAAGAGTTCAATTGATTTTCTTGAGTTGCTAAAATTTTTATATTTTTGAATTGTTGAAAATAAGATTGAAAAACTGCTTAAAACTATTTTATGAAAAAACATAATTTTAGCTCAGTCGACAGGCTGAACCCTCATGCTTAGCAAGCCACTGGTCGTTGACCAACAGGCTGAACTTCCAGTTTGGCAGGCCATCCATGGGGCAAAATTTTTTCAACTTTGGTGGCATGCTAAACCTATACGTTCGACATGCCAATGGTTATGATCGGTAGGCCAGTAGAGAGCAGTACGTTTCTAGAAAAGGTGCATTTTTTGTGTAGTTTTGATTATATTTTTGAGACAATTTTGAGAAACATGAAATTTTATGATAACTAAAAAAATAAAGCGTTTGATCTCTAAGGGATTGAAGAATTGAAGATGAATGCCACATGAAGAAGGATACAACTTAAAGATACAAAAATGAAGAATCGATAATATGTTTTGATTGATCTTTTATAATTTTTATTTTCTTTTCTTTAGGATGGAAATATAATATTACAGCTGTTTATTTATTATTTTGCTTATGGCTTTGCATATTGCTTTGCTTGTCTAAATTATAATATGATTTACCATATATGTTGATAACATGCCATGTAGAATAGGGAGTGCCGCTCATTAAAAATTGTTCATATATGTTAACATAAAACCTTGACTTTCAAAATATTGAATAGGAGAAGGTTTTTGAAGAGAGGATATATGGCCTCCATCGTTGGTTCATAGGTAGCACATGATGGTTCTGACCCCTAGGAAGAAATTCCATCATATACCTAGCTAGATCTCCGAATGGATAATTTATTTTAGCATGATTTATGACTGTACATCCTTAGGTGATGATTATAAATCATGAATAAGATAGTTGAAATGATGGCTACACACTTAAGATTAATTTTGTTATTAACCTCTCCTAGGATCTCTGTTAATGAAATTAATGGCTAAAGAAAATGATTATTAATATATGTTGGATTAGACAGGTCCTAGATAGCATATATTAGTCAGAGGGGATTTGTGTTCCTAATTGAATTTGGCAAGTCTCTCATAGGCGGCTTGTTGAATTCTAAGTTAGGAATTATCATTATAAGGTTGTGATTTTTTTTAAGGTTTGACACATAAACACAATTGTATGCACAATTGTATGTTTACTTGTTTGTGCTATCTAACTAAACTATTATGGATTGTTTACTTATATTTGGTATATGATTCTTTATTGTAGATTAAAATGTCTAAAAATGCCTTATCTTCAATACTTGATAAGAACAAATCAACTAGCAAGAATTATAATGATTGGAAAATGAACCTAAACATCATCCTAATATCCTTTGAGAAGCTAAAATTTATGCTGACATCTTCATGTCCTCCCAAACCTACTTGAGAATCCACTAATGAGCAAATTCAAGCATATGATAGCTGTAAAGATGTTAACAATGAGGCCTGCTGTTATGTTGTAGCTAGCTTGAATAACGTGTTGCAGGCTCAACATGAAAATTATGAAACTGCGAAGCAAATCTTAGATAATCTTGAAGATATGTTTAGAGGCCAAGCCCTAACAAAATGGTAAAGGGCTCTTCGGAAACTTTTGAACTGCAAACAAAGACCGGGGACTGCTGTGAAGAAGGATATGATGTTGGTCATGAATTACCTTGCTGAGACACAAACCCATGGAGCTGATATTGATGTTGAGTCATCGATGACTATGGTTTTTGAGACTCTGTCTAAAGAATTCATCCCATTTAAAATTTCATATAATTTGAGCAATAAACAAGATGTGACCTTGGTGAAGCTGATGAAGTAATTACAGGAGTTCAAAAATCTAATATGCAAACTCCTTCAGATGACGTGTCCAACTTAGCTACTGCATTCGGTTCCAATCCTAATCTAGGGAATGGAAGGAAGCAAAGGGTTCTAAGAACAAGCAGTCTTCTATTCATGCAAATGGCAAGAACAAAGAGAAGAAGAAAAAGAAGAACCCAAAGAAGCTAAAGTGCTTCTACTGTGAGAAAGTTAGGCACATCAAGAAGAATTGCAAGGAATTCCTTTTCCAAGGAGTTAATGTAAACTTCTAATTATTGAAACTTGTTTAGTTAAGGAATCAAGTGACACTTAGGTTATAGATTCTAGAGCAACTAATCATGTTTGTGTTTCTCTATAGGGGTTCAAAGTAACGAGAAGTCTGCTGCATAAGGACTTCATGTTGCGGATGGATGATGGATCCTTGGTGTTAGTGGAAGCATAGGACACGTCCATCTTTATTCTGATAATTATGGGATTTTAGTTTTGAAAGATTGTTTTTATGTTCCTAGACTTAAAAAGAATTTGATATCTATAATTTGTTTATTTAAAGATTCTTATTCAATTTCTTTTAATAATAAAGTGGTGATTCATAAAAACAAATCTTTTATCTATGATGGATGGATGCAAAATAATTTATATTTTATTAAACCTAAGATGGACATACTACTTAACAATGAGGATAATGATAATAACTCTAAAAGACTTAAGCCTTCTCACTCTAATAAGACGTATCTTTGGCATTTACAATTAGGTCATATTAGCCTCAATAGGATTGAAAGGTTGATAAGGGATGAACCTTTAAGTCACTTAGATGTGTAATCTATACTATAATATGAATCTTGTTTAGAGGGCAAAATGACCACATGATCATTTAGGTCTAAGGGCAATTGGGCCGAAGGGGTTCTAGAACTTGTGCATAATGATGTTTGTGGTTTCTTGAACATTAGGGCACAAGGAGGGTATGAGTACTTTGTCACTTTTATTGATGATTACTCAATGTATGGGTGCATCTAGCTAATGCATCATAAAAGCGAAACTTTTGACAAGTACAACGAGTTTCAGGCTAAAGCGAAAAAGAAATTAGGTAAACCCATAAAGGCATTTTGATCCGATTAAGGTAGTGAATACCTCTCCAATGAGTTCTCAGAATACTAATTAGAGAATGAAATTTTATCCTATTTAACTACGCAGGGCACTCTGCAATAGAATGGAATAGCTGAGAGAAGAAATAGAAGTTTGTTAGACATGGTTATGTCTATGATAAGTTATTCGACATTACCTATATCTTTTTGGGGATGTACACTACAAACAGCACATTATCTTTTGAACAATATGCCTTCAAAATCGGTTCCTAAAACTCCTCACAAGTTGTGGATGGGTAGAAAGACATCCGTAAACCATATTCGCATATGGGGATGTCTGGCTCATGTCTTGTATAAGGAAGCGAATAAGTTGGAAACACGTTCAAAAGTTTGTGTATTCGTAGGATATCCAAAAGGGACTAAATAGATTATTTCTATAACCTAAAAGAAAATAAAGTCGTGGTTTCAATTAATGCAACATTCCTTGAGGAAAGTTACATGAACTACTTTAAACCTCAAAGTAAAGTGGTACTCGAGGAGTTGGCAAGTGATTCAACCATTTTGGGGGTTTCAATTGAAACTAATCTATTCAATTTAGAAAAACAGACCAAACAACAGCCTAAGAGGCTTCAGTGTAGTGGGAGGATCGGGCGTCAACCCGAGAGGTATATGTTCAATAGTGAAACTGACTTAGCTAAACTAGTTGAACATGACAAGGAACCTTACGCTTATGCAGAGGCTATGGAGGATATTGATTCAAAGCTCTAGATAGAAGCCATGAACACTGAGATGAAGTCTATAGAGACTAATCAAGTTTAAGAACTTGTGGATCTTCCTGAATGAGTAAAACCCATAGGGTGTAAGTAGATCTATAAGCAAAACAGAAGAGTAGATGCAAAAGTCAAAATCTAAAGGGACTCATCAAGATAGCTATTTAGAAAAGCCTTCTTGACATCCATCTGTCAAATCTCGTAGTCGAGAGCAGCAGCTATGGACAAGAGAATCCGAATGGACTTAAGCATGGCTACTGGCAAAAAGGTTTCCTTGTAATTGATTCCTTCCTTTTGCATATAAGCCTTAGCTACCAGTCTAGCCTTAAAGGTTTTGACCTTTCCATCCACTCCTCTTTTCCTCTTGAAGATCCACTTACACCCTATGGGTTTTACTCCTTTGGGAAGATCCACAAGTTCCCAGACCCAATTAGCCTCTAGAGACTTCATCTCTGTACCCATGGCCTCTGTCCAGAGTTTCAAATCAACATCCTTCATAGCCTCTACGTAAGCATAAGGATCCCTATCATGTTCATCCGGTTTAGCCAAGAAGGCCTCTCTATTAAACATATACCTCTCAAGTTGACGCTTGATCCTCCCACTACATCGAAGCCCCTTAGGTTGTTGTTCGGGTTCATTTAGTTTTTCTACACTGATCGAAATAGTTTCATTTGGAACCTCCAAAGTGATTGAATTACTCATTAACTTCTCAAGCACTACTTTACTTTGAGGCTTAAAGTCATCCATGTAACTCTCCTTAAGGAAAGTTGCATTAGTTAAAATCACGACTTTATTTTCCTTTGGGTTATAGAAATAACCCCCTTTATTCCCTTTTGGATATCTTACAAACACACAAACTTTCGAACGTGCTTCCAACTTATTCGCATCCTTAACCAAGACATGAGCCAGACATCCCCATATGCAAATATGGTTTGAGGATGTATTCTTGCCCATTAACAACTCGTGAGGAGTTTTAGGGACCAATTTTGAAGGCACATTGTTCAAAAGATTACATGCGGTTTGTAGTGCATATTCTCAAAAGGACAAAGGCAATGCTGAATAACTCATCACGGACCTGAACATGTCCAACAAGGTCCTATTTCTTCTCTCTACCACACCATTCTGCTACGGAGTGCCTGATATAATCAAATGGGATAAAATCTCATTCTCTAATAAGTGTCCCAAGAACTCATCAGAAAAGTACTCACCACTTCGATCGGATTGAAGTGCCTTTATGGGTCTACGTAATTGTTTTTCCACTTCATCCCAAAACTCCCTGAACTTGTTATAAGTTTTGCTCTTGTAGTGCATTAGGTACACATGCCTATACCTTTAGTAATCATCGATAAAAGTGACGAAGTACTCATACCCTCCTCTTGCCCATATGTTCATCGATCCGCAAACATCACTATGCATAAGTTCTAGAACCCGTTGGCCCTATTGCCCTTAAACCTGAATGGTCTTTTGGTTATTTTGCCCTCTAAACAAGATTTACATTGAGTTATAGATTCCACCTTTAAGTGACTTAAAGGTCCATCTCTTACCAACTTTTAAATCCTATTCAGGTTAATATGACCAAGGCGTAAATGCCAAAGATAAGTCTTATTAAAGTGAGAAGTTTTAAATTTTTTAGAGTTATTATCATTTATCTCAATATTAAGTAGTAAGTCCATCTTAAGTTTGATAAAACATAGATTATTTTGCATCCATCCAGAACAAATAAAAGATTTTTGCAAACCACCACTTTATTATTAAAAGAAATTAAATATGAGTCTTTAAATAAACAAGATACAAAAATTAAATTCCTTTTCAATTTAGGAACATAAAAATAATATCGCAAAATTAAATTCCTATAATTATCAAAATAAAGATGGACGTCTCCTACTGCTTCCGCTAAGACCAAGGATCCATCACCCATCCGAAACGTGAAGTCTTCAGGTAGCAGACTTCTTGTTTCTTTACACTCCTACAAAGAAACACAAACATGACTAGTTGCACCGAAATCTATGACCTAAATGTCACTAGATTCCTCAACCAAACAAATTTCTAAATACAGAGGATCACACCTACCCCTCGGGAAAGGAAGTCCTTGCAATACTTCTTGATGTGCCCAGCCTTCCCATAGAAGAAACACTTTAGCTTTTTCAGGTTCTTCTTCTTCTTTTTCTTGCTCTTATTGTCAGCAGGAATAGAAGACTTCCTGTTTTTGGTCCGTTGTTTTGTTCCATTCCCTGGATTGGGATTGGAACCAGAAGCAGCTGCCAAGTTGGCCTCTCCACCCACAGGACACTCCCTGATCAACAATTTGAACTTCTGTTACTGTTTCATCAACTTTGTTAAGGTCATATCCCGCCTATTGCTCAAATTGAAAGTAGCTCTAAATGAAATAAATTCCTTTGATAGAGTCTCAATAACCATAGTCATCTGAGTTTCAACATCAATGTTGGCTCCATTAGCATATGCCTCAGCGAGGAAACCCATGACCAACATCATTTGCTCCTTTTCAAATGTCCCTGGTCTCTATTTATAGTTTAAGAGTTTTCGAAGAACCCTTTGCTGCTTATTTAAAGCCTGGCCTCTAAACATGTCTTTGAGATTATCAAAGATTTACTTAGCAGTCTCATAATCCTCATGTTGAGCCTGCAGTACATTGCTCATGCTAGCCATAACATAGCAGCAAGCCTGATCATTTGCATCTTTCCAACAATCATATGCTTGGAATTGATCGTTGGTGGAATCTCCCATAGGCTAGGGAGGACAAGATGTCGTTAGTATAAATTTTAGTTTTTCAAAAGACAGGATGATGTCTAGGTTCTATTTCCAATCATTATAATTCTCTCCAGTTAATTGGTTTTGGTCAAGTATTGAAAATAAAGCATTTTTAGACATTTTTAATCTACAATAAAGAATCATATACTAAATACAAGCAAACATAACATAAAAATTTAGTAAGATAACACAATCATGCAAAAACATACCAATGTGTTTATGTGTCAAAAACCTTGAAAATATCACAACCTGACAATGATAATTCCCAACTTAGAATTCAACAAGCTCCTAGGGGAGTCATGCCAAATTCAATCAAGAACATGGATCCCCTCCTGATTAATATATGCCATCTAGGACCCGTATGATCCAACATATATTAATAATCATTTCTTTGATCATTAATTTTGTTAACATAGCTCCTAGGGGAGATTAATGATAAAATTAACATGAGTGTATAACCATCATTTCTATATTTTATCCATGATTTATAATTACTACCTAAGAGTGTGCAATGATAAATCATGCTAAAATACCTTATCCTCTCAGAGATCCAATCTTGTACATGAGGAAGTCCCTTCCTAGGGGGTCGGAACCACCATGTTTTACCTATGGACCAACGATGGAGGCCTTAGTCCTCTCTTCGAAAACCTTCGCCCACTCAATCTTTTAAAATCAAGGTTTTATTTTAAAAATATGCATGAACAATTTTAAATCAGTGGCACTCCTTATGCTATATGGCATGTTATCAATATACATGGCAAATAATATTATAATGTAGACAAGCAAAGCAATCAAACAAAGCTACAAGCAAAATAATAATAAATAACCATAATATTATAGTTCCACCCTAGAGCATAGAAAACAAAAATTACAAGAGAATAATCGAAACATTTTATCAATTCTTCATCCTTGAATCCTCAAGTTGTATCTTTCTTCATATAATGCCCATATTCAAGTCTTTAATCTTGTATGAATCGAATACTCCAAATTTCTGGTCATATCTAAATTTCATGTTTCTCAAAATTGTCCCAAAAATAAAATTAAAACTACATGAAAAACTACATCTTTTCTGGAAAAATTTCTAGCTCTCTACCTGCAAGCCGATCTGGGTGATCAGCCTATTGGTCATGACCCACCGACCTGTCGATCTTCACAGATCGGCCTGCCAATTCATGGCTAATTGGCCTATCGAACTAGAAGTTTGGCTTGCCTTTAGAGCCACCTGATTTTTGCGCCCCCGCTGAAGGCACGTCGAACCTCACATCTAGCCTACCAAACCTGGATGTTTGGTATGCCGACTAAGCAGAGATCACCCCATTCTAGAAAATACAACTTTTAATGTAATTCATCAATTTTATTTTCAACAATTCAAAAACATAAAATTAGAGACTCAGGAAATACCTAGGAACGCTATTTTATCTTCTATATTGCTTTTTAGATCTGTCTTCTCCAAATGATTATTTAATTATAAAATTCTTACAAATTTAAAATTAAATAATAATTCCTAGACGGAGATGATAGTCCGCTATCTAATTATATGAAAAAACTATATACATGTTCTAACCTCTAAGGAACCATAATCGGTATAAATTAATTAATTAATAATTAATTAAATAATAATTTAATCAACCATAATTAATTAATAAACATTCACCACATCTATGACAACATATAAAATTATATAGAAACCTAGAGTGCCAACTCTCTATAAAATTAAATTCAAACACATGTGAGATTAAGATCACATAATTTATACATATAGCATGATCACAAATTCATAAATTTACGTAAAAAACATGGCTCTGATACCAATTTTGGAAAAATAGTGTGCAGTAAAATTTTTAAATTTTTTTATATATAAGAGTATTTTCCAAAACACAAGTTTGATACACTATATGCATAAATTAACCAGATCTTACAAACCTTTGAATGCCGAAGAACTCTACAATCTGTGAAGAGAAGTAACGTTCTAGAAAAGCCTCAACCAACTGGTCTTCTTTGTTATTCTCTATCCATGATTGGAGTGAGTGTGGGCTCACTCATATAGCTCTTCCACCAATGCGACCTTCCTTCCAACCAATTGAGAGAACCCAAAGCTAGTGTTCGTGATTTATGAACAAGAGATCTCAGGGAGTTTTCAAAATCTCATCAATAGAGTTTCACTCTTAATCTCTCAATTGATCTAAATAATAATGAGAGTTACTCCTCTTTTATAGAGGTTGGGCCCAAGAGTCAGACCTTATCAGATAAGACCTCAAAAATTTGAATCAGAATCAAATTAGAAACAATATCTAATAAAATCTCCATCTAAAACACGTGATAAAAAATCCCATGGTTGGCACACCAAACTAGCAGATCAGCCTGCCGAACCTATGCCATCAGCAGGCCAAAGTTTAAGATTGGCCTACCAAACTTACAATTTTTTATCCCTACGAATCTTTATTTTTCATCTGAGATTCTTGGGATAGAATCTCAGTTTCAATTCGAATAACCTAATAGTGAAGTAATCTGATTAAAATAGCTATATCTAGATAATCTATAGAAAAATAAATATTCCTGATAATTCACAAGCTTATCTTCAATTAATAAAACTGATAAATAGACATGAATTATCCGTTCATGATAATTCAACAAATTTATCTTGAATTAATTTATCACAAAATTAATTCAACTGATAAGCAAACATAAATTATCTAATTTTTATGAAATTTCAGCCAATGTGATAAATCTAACATAAGTCACCAATTATTAGAAAAACACGCCATATCGTTACAGGATTTTTGTGAGTTAGCAAAGGGAACTTGATGGACCTATATAGTTCAAGCTCCCGATAACTAAGAAACCCAATATCCTAGATATACATTTTATAATTATCAACTCCAACGCTACTCCACTAAAAGCTTGGAGCTACACTCTCGAACTATATAAAGTTATGAAGCCCGTATAGCTAAGTCTGTATGACAGATCATAGTGTATCGTATCCCTATAGGATTATCTATAATCGGCTTAAGGATAAGTTCTGTCTTACCTTCCTGATTATTTTTATCTTACGTTCCATTATCTCATCATCAAAAAACTTACCATCCAAAGACAATATACCACTCGGTTACACCTATGTATCTAAATGGTTGAGCACTCTAGTTCTCCAATTACAGGATAACACATGTAAGAGGATATCAATACTCATAAAGAGGAGCTATGTATTTCATATCTTTAAATAACAGGTCTATGATATCAAGAGTCTTGCCTTCGATGTATCGATACGCATACCACTATTAAAATGTAAGTGTCACCCTTTGATACATCAAAAGACACAAATCAAAACAACGGCCCAGTATTCATCTCAAGATTAAGATACAATACAAATGATTGTCTAAAATGAATCAATTTACCGAGATAGAATTATTAATCCAAATCAATTTACTTTATGTCCTGATCTAACACATCGTCACCTATACAATATGCTAATATTTTTATTCGTGGAGTCCACCTCTGATGGTCAAGACAAACCATCTCCCAGTAGGGATATAGACAACATAACACTCTTTATATGAATAAAGCGCTCAACTTTATTCTCTCGATTCCAGACTTATGATTTATACCGTCACCTTAAGAATTGTGTCTTCCGTATAATCTGTCCATCATATGCCCAATTCTTAAAGGTTTCGATCGACCGCCTTTAGACTTTTTTTTGCTTAACATACATTCAATAAATATGAACGTAAAGAGGACAAGATTTGGTATATGAATAATAAATAAATTATTTATTAATAAAAATGTCTCCAAAAATATATTACATTTTTACTCCTTAAGACATACACGTCTAACATGGCTACCATCAAGAGCTTAATATGATAGTATTGTAACTATCATTAGGTGTAAATTAGGTGGTATACCGCTTTTTTACTATCATTATTATGTTCTACTTTTTATATTTTCTTTTTGCATACCATTTCTTCTAGTCAAAAAGGCCAAAATACCCTTAGATAACACTTGTTCACCTAACCCTAATCTAAAATATTTATGATCAATTATGTCTTTATACTCTTTAAAAGTTGTACATTTCAAACTTTCTTATAGAAGTAAGAAAATTGAAAAACAATGTCACAGAAGTGGTATTTCTTTAATTGACCCCTATAATTAGTATTCAAAATACGGTGGGCATGATATAAATCAATCCAAACATGATTTTGTGGCATTCATGTAAAGAATTTGGGTTGTTCAGTCCAATAAGGAAGAAGTACTCCAACAATCTTTAGTAATTCTAGAAAAGAAGAAGAAAATATGTCTTAGTTTTATTATTATTTTTTTTTTTGGAAAAGAAAGGGGGAAAAGAAAGCTACTTTTTTTTTTTTTTTTGCCTCTCTTGAGTTACTTTTTTGCTCCTTAACGTACATTTGTTCTTTTATTATTATTATTATGATTATTATTATTATTGTTGATTAATACCAAAAAAAAATGAAACTTAGGCTTGATGTGGAAGCAAATAATCATAGGTACATTTCACTTGCAGAGGGTTCGTTTTGGAAATATTTGCTCATTTTTTTCCTTTCTATTTTAAGGGAAGAGATCCTCATAAAAAAAAATAGTTTTTTTTTTTAAAGCCTTATATTATTTATACTTATACCTGTCCTACTGCATTACTTTAGTTGTACTACATTGTCATGCCTGGAATTGTTGCATAACAAATACCTTTAAGATAGCTCAATCCCTTGTCATACATTTGATAACGTACTTTCTACAAGGGGAAAGACTACGACAGGTACTGCTGTTCACGCACTATGGAAAGTGCTATATTGCATGGAGCAGCTCATCCCTTTGAGTGGAAGATTGTGTAATTGCAGATACGAGTGCACGGTAAAAAGCACTATTAAATTAAAAGCTTCCTTCCTTATTTTTTGAGGTGTTAATTTTTTTTTTTTAAAAATAGAATTCGTTGGTGGGGCTTTTCTTCTAAGAATTCTCAATGCTCACATTAAAAAAAGTGCACTTTCCTCTGTTGAAAAAATTAACAAAAAAAACCTCACAAAGGTATTCAAAAACGAAAGGGAAAAACATTTTCTCTTGATCCTTATGTGATTTGGATTTGCAATTTATGAACAACTTCAGATCTTAACCCTTCGAAGTCATCATAGATCTGGTTTTACTTTGTGCGGTGGAAAAGTAAATGCAATAAATGTTGAAAGACGGATACCCATGGATTTTAAAAAAATTTTAGTTAAAGCCTTTTTAAAATAAAAAAAAAAAGTTAGATACATTATGTATATAAATTAATTTAAAATCTTCATACGTCTTGTAAACTAGAACCGCACTTCTAACAAAACAAAAATCAACAGAATAGCTATGTGAGAATTGCTACTACAAAAGTCTCGACCTTTTTTGCTACTCTTTTCTCCACAATCGAAATGTAAGTAGGCACACATTGTTCACTCTTTCCTCAGGTAATGTCTCTTTCTAACCATAAGAGAAAACCAAAAACTATAGTTCTTGATGTTGAATAATAGCCTTATGGGAGTTTCAAAGTTTTCCTTGTAAAAATTCTCTCTAAATTTTTCAAGTGATTTAAATAACAATAAAAAAGTTTCCTATATATAGAGGTCAAAACGACACTCATTCTTATTAAATTTGGCTTCAAAATTCAAGTTTGGATCAAATTTTGTTATAAAAACACGTTATGTATGGATTGTTGATCTGACAAGGGCGGTCGATCGCCCTACACTAGGGCCTATCGATCGGGGTAACGTGGCAAACACTTGCCATGCTTTTTTCAATCTCTAAGAGTTATCTGATAAACCCAATTTGAACTGATTAGATAATTACTACATTATGTTAACCGATTATCATTCATAAAGCCTTAGTTTTAATTCAATAACCTAATACAAAAGTTATCTGATTAAAACAGTCATATAAGATAATCTCATATTCAAATAATTCAACATGTTTATTTCGATTTATTTTATAAAATTAATTCAACTAATAAACTAACATGAATTATTAAATCCAATCAATTGAATTTAAGCCAATCTAAGAATTAACACAAGTTATCAATTTGTCAAAAAAACAAGCTTTATCGATATAGGAAATTATATGAGTTAGCAAAGTGGATTTGATAGAAATACATAGATCGAGCTCCTAATATTATAAAATAACATATTCTCGACGTGTATATTTTATAATTATTAACTCTAAATCTATTCTACTAAAAGCTTAGAACTACAATCTCAAACTACATATAAATTACGAAACTTCTAAGTCTTTTGTCCTTGACATATCATCACAGGCAACATCCCTGTAGGATATCCATAATCAGCTTATAGACCATCTTGATTATATTTGTCTTATGTTCCATTATCTCACCATTAGAATACATACTATTCATAACCAATAAAAATAGTGTACTATTTGGTTACACATATAGTTGAGCACTACAATTTTTAATTACAGGACGCCTATAAGAGAATATCATTAATTTCACATAAGAGCTATGGATTCTGTATCTATAAATAATGAGTTTACATCATTTAAGAGTCATGTCTTCAATGTATAGTATGCATAACTTTTTCCTTTAGTATATCAAAGACACAAGTCAAGAATATAGGCCTATTAATTCATTTTATGATTAAGATGTAACACATATGATTGTTTAAAGTAGATTGATTTATTCAAACTGAATTATTAAGCAAAGCAATTCATTTTTAGTCTTAATCCAATATATTATCACTTATAACGATATATCAATGTCTCAACTCATAGAGTCCTACTCCAATAACCAAGGCAAGTCATCTCTCGTTAGAGATATAGACAATATAACAATCTTATCATGAATAAAAAGTCTAACTTTGTTCTCTTGATTGCGGACCTTTTCTTGTTTAGACTAAGATTTGTGTCTTTTGTATAATCTTTCCATCATATGCACGATCTCAAAGGTTTGATTGACAGTCTCAGACTTTTATTTGCTTATCAAACACTCAACATAAATGAACATAAAAAGAAGATATATTTGATATAAGTGTAATGAAAACTAAGAAATACAAGACTAAAATTATGAAACTAAAAAAATTTTAGAGAGAATTCTTAGGAAGAGAAAGTAGAGAGAGAATCACTTGTCTATTATGAAGGAGAGGTGTATTATGAATGAGTGAGGGATGGGACATTTATAGGGAAAATTTACAACACTATTTACTAGTAATATCATCGCTTATATTATCAATTATTACTATTTACCTAGGATTCTTATTTTCACAAAGTTTATTAGTGGACAAACATCCTTCTTTCATAAGTTTCTAACATATCCTTCTTGAACAAGTTTATAACACTTCTCCTTGGATGTTCACCATTTATGATGCCTCATTAAAAATTTTAGCTAGAAAAAACCCAATGGGACAAAAACCATGGCAAAGGGAAAAAGAGTATATTATTCTTGTATAAGTACGTTATGCTGCCTTGTTAAAAACCTTACTAGGAAATCCCTATAGGACAAAATCATAACAAGGAAAAAAGTACAGCAGGTGTAAACTCCCCCCCAAGTTGACATTAGTCATTCTTTACAAATCTCTAAAATGACACATCCCAATATTGTGTACATGTCATCTGAAAATTGATATGGGAAGTGCCTTCATGAAGAGATCTACAACATTGCCACTTGAACAAATGTATTGAATATTAATATCCTTTTTCTTTTCAAGCTGTTGGGTAAATGAAAGGAATTTTAGGGTTATGTATTTTGTTTCGTCGCTCTTGATATATCTTTCCTTTATTTGAGTGACATATGCATTGTTGTCTTCAAACAATACTGTTGGATCTTTATTGAGTGGTAATCTATAAGTGGCTTAGATATCTTGAGTCATGGGCCTCAGCCACACACGTTCTCGACTCATTTCATAGAGTGTGAAAACTTTAGCATAATTTGATAAAGTAGCAACTAGTGTTTGCTTTTGTAAACGCTAAGAAATTGTAGCACCTCCACTTATGAATACATATCTAGTCTAAAATCTAGCTTTATGTGGATTTGATAAATAACCTACATCTGCATAACCAGTTAGTCCTTGTTTTGATCCTTTGGGATAAAATAAACTTAAGTCAATTTTTCCTTGAAGATAATAAAATATGTGCTTAATTCCATTCCAATGGCTCCATATAGGATCTGAGCCAAATCTTGCTAAGAAGTTAACAATGAAAGCAATATCTGGTCTTGTACAATTAATAAGATACATAAGAGCTCCAATTGCACTTAAGTATGGCACTTTAGAACCAATAACCTCTTTATTATCGTCAGAAGGACGAAATGGATCCATTTCTACTTTGAGTGATCAGTTTACCATTGGGGTACTTAAAGGATTTGCTTTTCCAATATTAAAGCATCTCAAGACCTTTTCGGTATAATTTGATTAATGCAAAAGTATTTCACTTTATAAATGCTCAATTTGTAAACCAAGACAATACTAGGTTTTTCCAAGATCTTTTATTTCAAATTCTTCCTTTAAGTATGTCACTATCTCAAGAATTTCTTTATGAGTCCCATAATGTTTAAATCATCAACATAGGCAGCAATAATCACAAATCCAGATGTTGTTTTCATAATAAACACACATGGGCATATAGGATTATTTTCATATCCTTTCTTTAATACCTATTCACTTAAATGATTATATCACATGCGTTCAGATTGCTTCAACCTAACAACGATGTTTGTAACTTGATCAAATACATTTCTTTGGGTTTTGAACTTGACGCTTCAGGCATTTTAAATCTTTGAAGGATTTTCATATAAATATCACTATCAAGTGATCCGTACAAGTAAGTTGTAATAATATCCATAAGATGTGTTTCTAAATTTTAAGAAATTGCTAGGCTGGTTAGATATCTAAATATAATTGCATCTATTACTAGAGAAAACGTTTCTTCATAATCAATTCCAAGTCTTTGCAAAAAGTCTTATGCAACAAGTCGAGCTTTGTACCTCACAATCTTGTTTTTCTCACTATACTTCCGCTCAAAATTCCATTTATATCTTACAGGTCTCATAGCTTCAAGTGTGTGAACAATAATCCAAAAAATTTACGCTTATTGCGTAGATTTAATTCAGCCTGTATTGCACTCAATCGTGACTATTTTTGTATACAATAATTAAGCTTGGTGAGGACCCTTACTTTTAATGACACATGCCATTGAATAAGAAAATATTTCATCAATATCCTCTATTTTATTCCAATTCCACAATCCTCCTATATTTACATAATCAATAGAGATCTCATGATTTTCTAAACCTTCCGGGTGTTGGTGAACATCAAGAGTCTCTTGATTTATCTTATTTTTTGAACATTCTTCCATATTGGGGTCATCATGCTTTTTAGCTCCTTTGCTTTTTTAAGGATTTTTATTTTTGGCCTCGATTGGCCTAACATGCTTCAGGCGTGCCATAGACTCATAAGTGATTATATTTCCGATTTGTCCTTTTGGGACTTCAATTCGAGCAAGAGCATTAGTAGCTGGTATATGTGATTTAGTTAAAATGAGCTAGTATATGTAATTTAGTCACTCGTTTTGTATTTGTTATGCATTTGGTATTTGATTTGCTATATTTTGAAGTGCACAATCTTTTGCACTTGTAGCTTACATTGTTTCATGTAAGGATCAAGATGCAACAGAGATGGTTCATACCATCTAATCTCTCTTTCCAGCTGTTTCTTATGTCCCCCTAATATCGAGAAAATTGCCTTATTAAAATAATAATTGGAAAAATATGTTGTAAAAACATCTCTAGATTGAGGCTCAAGATATCTATTGATAAAAGGGGATTCATAGCCGACATATATTCCTAATCTTTTATGGGGATCCATCTTTGTGCATTGTGGTGGAGCAATTGGTACATATACTAAACAACTAAAAATCCTTAGACAGGAAATATTTGGTTCTTGACCAAATGCTAGTTGTGATGGGGAGTATTTATGATAAGCACTAGGCTTGATGCGAATTAATGCTATAGTATGTAAAATTGCATGATCCCATATAGAAATTGGAAGCCATGCATGATCCCATACAGAAATTGGAAACCTTGTTCTCATTATTAATAGTCTAGCAATAAGCTAGAGGCGCTTAATCAATGATTCAACCAAAACATTTTGTCTATGTACATGAGCAACATGATGCTCAACAATAATTCCAATTAACATACAATAATTATTGAAAGCTTAGGATGCAAATTCACCAACATTATCAAGTCTAACTTTCTTCATTATATAATTAGGAAATTGTGTTCGTAACCTAATTATTTGAGCTAGAAATCTCACAAATACCACATTGCGACTTGATAATAAACAAACTTGTGACTATCTACTAGAGACATCTATCAATACCATAATATATCTGAATGGTCCACATGGTGGGTGAATTGTATCACTTGAATATGTTCAACAAACATAGGTGATACATTATTAATTTTAATTGGTAATGGTTACAAAATCAGCTTTCCAAGAGAACAAGCTGTACATAAAGTTTAATTTGTTTGAAGGAACTTTTGGCCCTTTAATGGATGTACACGTGAGTTTTTAATAATTCTCTGCATCATTGATAAACAGGATAACCAATTGATCATGCCACAAGTTTAATATTTGAGGATCTTCCTTAACTACTAGATATGATTCAATCACATTTAAATATGTGTAATGCAGTCTTAAGGAAAGCTTTGGTAGTTTTTGTAATATGTACTTCTTTCCAAAATTTTTATTAGAAACATACATAAACTTTTTATTATCTTCAGTCCCAAACTGAGTATCATATCCATGAAGGTATATGTCATTAAAACTCAACAAATTACTTTTTGGATTTTGGAGAAAACAAAGCATTATTTATGAAAAACTTTATTTCATTTGGCTATATGAAGCTGACTTTACCAGTTCCTTTAATCAAGTTTGCAAAACCTGATATTATATTTACAATTGCCTTTGTTGGTTTTAGATCTGAGAAGTACTTCTACTTTGTAGGATAGTGTATGTTGTACCACTATCTAGTATGCAAATATCCCCAGCATTATCTTTGAAATTTTCCCCTTCACTAGTATACTCCATATCAAGCTTTACAAAAATAAAAACTTTAACAAGAATAAAGTTTCAATCATAATATTTTACATAAGGCATTACATAATATGTCAAAAACAAAACATATCTTATAAAAGCATTATTTAGTATAATAAACATAGTAGTGATATCCAGTTATCACGAATATCTCCTTCAACAAAATCATTAGTAAAATCAGAAGCATCAAGATGAGTTGAGTCATCTATAGTATCAAGATGCCCAGTAAAATTTACTTCTTTCTCTTTCATTTTCATAGATTGCTTATAAAGTTTGCAAAGATGCTTTGGCATTTGGCAAACTCGAGCTTAGTGCTCTTTGGTATATGGAAGGAATCTTTAGGATTCTAGGAAGAATTTTCACGAACATTTTTCCCTTTATCATGTCTTCATTCATGATACTTCTTTTGGATTATGTAGTTTTGTCTGGGGTAAAAACTGCTTTAATCACTGACCACGTCCATGTCTACGGCTACGACCACAACCATGATTATGTGAAAATTATAATTATAGGCGATTTCTAGTGAGAAGATAAAATATCGAGGAGGATGAAAAGTAATATATGAGAGTTAAGAATTTATCAATTTATAGAACAAAAATAAGCTATTATTTAGCCATTTATTACCATTGGAATAATGTTATAACCGTTGGAATAGTATAAAGACAGTATTGCCCTTGATTGGTATTTTAAGAAATATACAAAACCATATATGCTAATAATAACATATAAACGAATACGTAAACAATAGTCACTTATAATAAAATTTAAGATAAACAATAAGGAGTTAGAAAATATATATACATATATATATATATATGTCTATATTAGAATAACAACAAACTATGATAGGAGGCTTGGTCTTCTATATTGAATAGAAACAATTACTAGACAGGAGGTTTAACCTTCCATATTGAATATCAATAGAAACAATTAATAAGGAAAAGACTTAGCCTTTCACAAAAGAAATTAAAAAGTAGGAGGCTTAGCCTTCCATAATAAACAAATTACAAATAATTAACAAGTAAGAGGCATGGCCATCTATGTTGAAGAGAACTAATTTAGTTAAAGAGCATACCTTTACTTTTACTTACTAGATGTAGAAAATTGGCAAGAACTAAAGCGTTCGTGCTGACAACGTGTTATAAAAACTAAGAAATGTAAGACTAAAATTATGAAACTGAAAGAATTGTAGAAAGAATTCTTAGGGAGAGAAAATAGAGAGAGAATCTCTTATTTATTATGAAAGAGGGATGTATTATGAACGAGTGAGGGTGGGGTATTTATAGGAAAATTTTACTGCACTATTATGGTACTATTTACTTATGACATCATTGCTTACAATATTAATCGTTACTATTTACCTAGGATTCTTATTTTTAGAGAATTTATTGATAGACAACCATCATTCTTTGATAAGTTTCTAATATATCCTTCTTGAACAAGTTTAAATTAATATTAAAAGAATAAAATTTTTATTGATTAAATGTATTAAAAACAATTACATCATTTACTCCTTAAAGCACTTAGTCTATTAATAAATCAAAAAACAGAATGAATGATTAATTAAAAACTATGGATGGTTCTTTAAATTCTCTTTGTGCATTGTTTAGAAGACACGGCATTTTTTTCCTTGCTTGAAAATAAAAATCTTGAAGTGGTTTGACAAGAGATTATGTTGGATTAAACAGATGAGAGAAGTTAACATTGCTCCCTAACCAAACGCAGATAACCTCCCTCTCCTCTTGTTTCTTTTTCTTTTTAATTTTTCCCCCAAAATTGCTCTTCTTCTTCTTCTTCTTCCTCTCTTCTTGTTTCTTTTTCTTTTTAATTTCCCCCCAAAATTGCTCTTCTTCTTCTTCTTCTTCTTCTTCTTGGCCTTTTGCCTAATTCTTTTAAATTATGGGTTACAGTTTACGAACTCTATTGCTAGTGCCTCGCCCTTTTGTTATTCTTTAACTTTAAGGACGTCTAATCTACTGTGGAAGTCCTTGATGTGCTATCATAGTCTAAGCTGTTACAATTATTATTAGTGGCTGAAAAGAAGACATTAATGATAGTGTCCCAGAAGCGATACCTATAGCAGATTTTCCCTTCTAGAAGACTACATTTTACCAATTTTTTCTTTTCTTAAAAAAAAGGTTTTGTTGTTGTTAGTAAAGCCTAGCTGTAATTTTTACTATAAGGTCAAAAGTTTGAATCTCACACCTCTAAATTAAAAAAAAAAAAAAAAGAAAAATTCTTTTTTGTTTAAGTCTTGAATTCTATAATATTAAATTTGTCAAATTCCTTCACAGAATATGAATTTAAGGCTAGAAGTAAAAGTGAATTTCAATGGATTATTTTACAGCTTTTTCTAACAAATAAGCATCTTCTTGAAATGCCAAAAGAATGTGCCATGCCTTGAGAGTTTTTTATTTCAGAAAAAAAAAAAAGAAAAAAGAAAAAAGCATAAAGAAATGGCATTCACGCGCAGACAAGCTGATGTGTTCCATATTCTATATATGACCAGCATAAGTTTAATGCTTCTATAAACAAGCTAAAGAAGCGAAACAAAATAGACGAAGTCAATTACTTTATGGAATTTGAGTGTAAAAGTTAAACCAATATTTTTACAATAATGGTTTTCTCTAATCAGGCATGTTTATACACCCCGATTTTCTCTAATCACGCATGTTTATGCATCCTATAACACTTTTTTTTTTTTTTTTTTTTGAATTTGAGATGATAAGACTTGTACCCCACCTTGTGACAGAGATATGTTGCAAGACATATTTTGATGTTTTGATGTGTCTTCATTCCCTAAGGCAATGCTTGGTTTGATGGAATGTAATAAATATATGAATAAGAATATAATGAAATGTGAATAGAAATAGATTGATTGATGTATTCTAACAATTGTTTGGTTGAACTTGGAATTAGTATTAGAATCATAATTATTATGATTGGGTATTAATTGGAATAGAATGGAATAATAATAATTTGACAAAAAAAAAACCCCTTCGTTTAATGTCTGATAATATTTAAAACGAAATTAAAATACGATCTAAACTGATTTTTTTTTTTTTTTTGGAAAAGGAAAGTATTTTATCTTTATACTTTCTAAAGAGATTATTTTACTTGATTTATAACAAATCCCTTAAACAATTAACTTTGTTAACAAGGATAATCATAATTTATATGTGTAAAATTTGTATGAAACATTGTTTCAGCACTAATAATTACGTTGAGTTATAGTAAAATTAGTGTAGTTAAATGTATTTTTTATATTAGAATTGTAAAATGGACATTCAATAAAAAAAATAATAGGAAATTAAGAGGGGTAATTTAGAAAGAGAAAATTTTAATTGATTTAATTTTAAAATGAAATGATCATTTCATTTGTTCATTTTGAGAATTACTATTTAACCAAAGCAATTTCATAGAAATGACTATTACTAAGTGTTTATGGAGTGATTAGATTTTAAAAATTGTCATTTTCTTCCCATGGTGATTCCGTCAAACTAAACATACCATAAATTTATTCTTTTTCTTGCAAGTCGCATGGAAGGTGAAATGTTTTGAGCGGAACATACATGTAAAAAAAATAGAAAGAAATAATTGACATAACCCATTAGTTGACCCATAAGTCATCGAAACTGAGTCTTCATTATGTCCGCTGGGACCAAACATTGGCCCACAATTTGGCGAACACAACTGCAGAAATAACTACCAATCATTGATTAGAAATTGCGCCGGATATTAAGGTTGCCTAGATTGTTCTCCCTTGCTTAGATGGGGAAACTAGTTCTCATGTGGCCTCTAGTTTCCGTAACGTACGTATGCTCTTTGGCCCACTTACCTTTTGTAGGAAAGGGAAAGAAAAAGTGCGTGGCGACTTTCCTTCTACATTGATTAATGTGTTTAGAAAAAATACTTAAAATATCTTTGTATTTTAGCTAAATATTATTTTTGTCCTTTTTACCGTTAAAATATCTAAAAGTTCCATGTGTTTAGAAAGCAATAATCAAGCTACCCTCGAAATAATTAGTTTTTTGAATAAGATTACCCTTCATGGACCTATATCAAATGTTATTTTAAATATGATTTAACCGTAAAATTAAATAAAAAACAATTTAAAATGTACAAATAAATATTTCAATTTAAGCAAATACTATAATTATTTTGATAATTTTCAACTATTTGAGATTGAGTTTATTTAATACTTTAGTTTAATAATATTTTAAATTATATGTAGTAAAGGTTTAATTACATTGAGGGTATTTTGAGTATAATTTTAAAAACATAGGGGTATTTTAGGTATGTTTTCGTGTGTTAATTTACAAAAGAATGCTTCTATTAACACTCTCTATTTTACTTTTCATACATCATTTCTTCGACGACCCCTCATTCTATTTCTTTCACCTCTCATAGAATATGAAAAAAAGTCCCTATAATTAAATAATATTAATTGGTTATCTTTTTTCACCCACCCACCAAATAAACTTACAATTTTTTTCAAACACTTTTCTTTTTTAGTTTATATACTAAGCAATAGTTTTTCCATAATATATATATATATATATATATATATTAAACCAAACTTTAGATTCTAGGAAACAATAATCGTTAGTAAATTGTAAGGGTTTATATATGAATCAAACAAATTATATTTCCTTTAATTAAAAACAAGAAGGGAAACATAGTTTTTTTTCTTTTTGCTATGTCGTGTTTTGTATATCAAATCAAAGAGTGGTTCCTTTTACTAAGCCATACAATTTGTAGTTATTTATATATCAGACACTTTGTAATGATAGATATAATTATAATTATAGTATATAAAACAGTAATAGAAATAAGAATTTTAAATGAGAAATAAACTATAAGGAGACTTTTTGATGTTAAAATCTATTTTTATTCTTTTAAAGAAATAATAGACTAATTTTTTAGAAGAGAATATATATATATATATATATAGTATTAAGATAGGACATGTAATGAGCATTTATTTAAAACACTTTTGTCCTTGAGAGTAGTTTTATTAATAAATAATATAGCAATAAATAAATCTTATTAAATAGGTGTGAAAAGTAGAATAAGAAGTGTTAATAGACGCACCAGTTACAAAATCACTAAAGATGTTTGTTAGGGAAAAAGAGCAAATAGGGTTAATTACACTCACAATCTATGTGTTTTGTCAAAATAATAAAAATACCACTTTGATTAAACCCAATTATGTCAACACCCCTAATTTCCTTTTTTAAAAAAAAAAGACAGACACCCCCTACGTTAGGTGATTGTGAAAGTGAGCAAAGTTCGACCGTTAAATTTTCTCAAAATGCTAAAAATATATCTTTATGCATAAAAGACATTTTTATTTATATATATTGTTTGCAATGACGGTTTTACCCTTATTTTACATCAAATGAGTGTATTGACTTTTACACACTTATAAAAAGAGTTTTTTTTTATTCTTTTTCCAAATTATCAAGAAATTAATATATGATTTTTGTCTATAAATTAGTATTTTTGAGTATCTTAAGACTAAGTAAATATTACTAAATTAGCAATCATCCAGACGGTATGGATGATATGGGGAGGGGGGTGGTGTTGGGCACAACAGAATGGGCGATGAGAAGGGCACACAAGGGGTACTCCACGGCTATCTCTCTCTCTCTCTCTGTTTCGTTTTTGCTTTTTTAATTTAGATTTTTTTTTTTTTTTTTGTAAATATTAGATTAGTGGCTTGATTTGGTATTTTTGAATCAATGGTTGAGATTAAAAGGAAATCTTGCCATTTCACATCAAAAGCTAACAAAGTTTAGTCTGAGGGATATCAATGTAATTAATTTTAGTCAAGGGGTGTCTTTATTATTTTGGCAAACATATGGATGTTAGTGGAATTAATCAGAGGAAATATAGTGTGAACTCTTACACTATTCTTTGTATTTATTTCTAGTCAAAGAGAATGAATATCAAATTTAAGGTTCCTTAGACAATATTTTTTTGCTTTTGCTTTTAACTAGTAAAATAAGAGACATAGAAATTGTTGCTTTAGAATCAAGTTTTTAAAGGCGTTTAAATAGGTCGAAGTAGTTTTAACATTTTCTAACAAGCAAGAAAAATTCAAGTGTTAAAGTCTATTTAGAATAACTCTTTTTTAGAAGCCATATTTTAAGGTTTTGGCTTTAAGCCGATGACAATCATCAATTTCTTGAGGTAAGAGGGCTGAGACATGATAAGCTATGTAGTCTCACAACATCTTAAGAAGGTTATATATGATGGTTTATAAATAAGGACACCATCTCTTAATAGTGTAAGGTCTTTGGATAAAGTTGAGGAGTAAACTTTCATTTTTAACTCATTAAAAGACTGGTAACAAATGTTCAATAATGTGTTTAAAGATCTACTGGTTTATTTTCTCGTCGTTGTCAAAGCAAGAGAACTAGTTTTGATCAGGTATCAATAGGATAGTAAATTTAGTGTCTAGAAAGTATGGTTTGAACCACTTTTGGTTAAAAATACTATAGCATGTAAGAGCTTTATATTATCACTCACTTTTTCTTAATATTATAGCATGTGAGAGATTTACACTGTAGCAATTAAAAGTTATTATTGAATGTGAGATTGCTACACACACTAAGCTCCTGTTTGCGAGAGCGGTTGAAACATTTGATTAGAACCAATATTGGTTTAAAATACTATAACTAGTGAAAGCTTTATATTGTAGCTGTCTTTTACTTTACACTATAGTTGGAGAGAGCTATTTATTGTAGACAGTTGAAACCATGGTTCCAACCATAGGTACCAAACAAAGACTAAGAGTCATAACAAAGTAGTTCATAAAAACTAATGAACTAATCTTTAGTTTAGTTCATTAGTGTTTGTTTGGAAGAGCGGCTTGAGCCGTTTTTAACAAATTGAACTGTTTTTTTGTTTAAGTGTTATAAGAGAAAACATTATAACAAAAGTGGTTAAAGCTGTAGAAAACGGTCGAGACCTTTAGTTTTTATGAACTGATGCTAGCATTCGTCATACCAATAAATAGTACCTCTGCTTACCTGCATTTCTTAACCTTTGCTAATATTATTTGATGCGTAAAATTTTAACGAGGCATTAACATAAGACAACAAAAAATAGGACAGTAAATTTAGATTCATAACAAATTCGTTCAAAAAAACTACTGAACTAATCTGAAATTTAGTTACGTGATTTTAGACACCACTGGTGATGTTTAGCATTGTAGGCGAGTAATATATAAATTGAAAGATCTCAGAACCGATCCTTTATAAAGCAACATATAACCAAGTTAAGTGAAAATCACTCTGCATAATTGGGGAACAATAAATGGATAACAAAGTTGAGCCAACACTTCTCTATCTACAATGGTATCTCCAAAACATTTCTCAAAGCTCGAGGAGAAAATTACAAAATTCACTAACCAAAATGCCACCTTGAGCGCTAGAAACTGTATGCAACAACTGGTGTCATCATTATGTTCCTGAAACCACAAAATGCACCTTATTAAGAAGACGAAGCAACTTATAATTTTGAGAAAACGTCATTTAATCCCGGTAAAAAATGGCAGGACCGAAAATTGGTCCCTTTATGGGAGCACTTAATGACAATTTTTCTACCATCGTGAAAAACTTTTAATGACTGTTTTTAACTGTCATGAAATCCTGTCTGTACTAGTGAACTGGAACATTGCTACTTACCATTGCTTTGATATTCATCGAGCATCGGTAAAAGTCAGCAACTCTGCAAATCCCATAGGCCTGGCTGGAATGCTTCCTTTGCTGTCATTGATATTGCTGCTGTAGCTAGCTCCAGTGCTTTCAGTTTCTTGCCAAGCCTTTAATAGCTGAGGAAGTGGTAGCCTGTAATCAATCCCAGAGACACAATCTATTTCATCATCAACAGGTTTCCATTTCTCAACGAGGGGGACCAGCACATTCACAACGTAGCCCATGTCAGGCCGGTGGTGTGGCTCCCTTGCAGTGCAATGTCCAGCCAGCTCGGCTATTGTGGTAATGCTCTCTTCATCTGCTTCAAGAGTTGAATCAACAGCAGCCATGAGTCTCTCTTTGCTAGATTTTATTTGCCAAAACCAATTGGCTAAGTACCGGCTTTCCTCTGAACGTCCTTCGTCCAGTGCCATAAGTCCAGTCAAAAGTTCCATCAACACTATTCCAAAGCTGAATACATCAGCCTTAGTAGTGATCTTTCCCATCACTGAAGTCAAAAGTTTATTTCAGTAAAACATCTAGAAATAGACACTCCCTAATATTTCCATATGGCATCTCAGTGAGAACCTTTTGAAATGAAAACTTTCATGCAGATAGTATAAAATCAATATAGATTAATGTAACACGAAAACAGATTTTGTACATATGTAAGTAAAAGCTTCAATATTTCTGCTAACAACGTAAGTTATTAAGATAAATTCAACAATGTTCCAGTTCATACTATAATAACTAAAGATAAATTATGCAAGGCACTATGCTTTAATTTGATAATGTATGCAAATTCCAAGTTTGTTAGTATTGATATATATTGCCCTGTTTGTGCTCAACGCAAAAACAGAATATTGAGACAGAGGATTCAGAAGAAAGCTATACCTGCATATTCGGGTGCAAGGTAGCCAAATGTCCCAGCGAGCTTAGTGGCAACAGAATTTACACCATCAGGAGCGAGTTTTACCAACCCAAAATCTGAGACTTTTGCCCGGAAGTCATCACCTAGAAGGATATTAGATGACTTGAGATCGCGATGTATGAAGGTTTGACGTGCCAAGCTATGCAGATACTCCATTCCTCTGGCAACATCAAGTGCAATTATGAGTCTATTTGTCCATGAAAGGGGCTTCAAATTCAGACTTTTCCAATGGAAAAGATGCCTACTAAGAGCACCTTGAGGCAAGTAATCGTATACTAGAAGCCTTTCATTGCCTTCAATGGTGTACCCCAAAAGCGAAACCAAATGCCTATGCCTGACCTTGGAAAGAACAGCAATTTCCGCTTCAAATTCTTCGAATGCCTTGCTACTAATCACCCCTCCCTCCATTCTCTTGACAGCGATTTTTGTCCCGTCTTCAAGTTCACCCTTGTAAACAGTTCCAAATCCGCCACGGCCAAGCTCATGTTCAGGAGCAAAATCCTTGGTTGCCTTTCGAAGAACTTGAACAGATATAACTAGGTTCCCAGCCTCAATCTGACGAGAGTCAGTGGCGGTGCTGCTGATAGAACTACTTGCTGTTCGAGTGAATATGCTTCCAGTGGAGTTGTTCGAAACTGCAATCTTAAGCATATTGTCTGGATCAGATGGGTCTCTAGGGTGAATCACAATCGAACTTGGAGCCTCTAAGGTTCCTTTCTTCTTCATACGAAAGAAAATAAACACAAAAGTCATCAACAGAGCCACAACAGAGGCAGAACAGATGGTTGCCACAATTGTCACTTGTTTGGATCTGTTGGACTGTTTTGGTTGGGATTTCACTTCCACAGGACTAGAATCATCATAAGTAGTAGCCGGGGAAGGTGGATCGTGAGATGTTGGTACATGTTCTGATGAGTAATTTGATGGAGACGGAGAAATTGGACTAGGCAATGGTGGACCTCCTCTCGGTACAGCAGGTGGAGCTGTTTGGTCAGCAACAAACAAAGGATTTTCTTCTATGATGATCTTCACACCATCGTGAAATCTTGGCAACGGAGGCTCGAGATTGTTTCCAGTTAAATCCAACAATCTCAAGTTTTCCAACTCAGTAAAGTTATCAGGAATTGTTCCGTTTAAGTTGTTACCTCGAAGCCTTATTTCAAGCAAAGAATCTAGCTTTGCAAGTGAGGGACTCAGAGTGCCATTCAGACTGTGTCTGGGAAGATTGATAACAGAAACCTTGGACTTAAGATTGCAGCTCAATCCCATCCATGGCCCGTCGCACGGATCATTACCGGACCACTCAGGAATAAGCCTTACAGGGTAATTTACATCATGAAGGAAATCTAAAAGTGCAGTAACTTCTGGTGCACATTGATAGCCAGGTTCAGATTGACAAAAATAATTAGAAGCATATGTAACATTACCGGCCTTAAACTTGGGAATGGGGCCGACAAGGAGGTTATTGCTCAAGTCTAATCTCTCAAGCTCCATACTCGCCAAGCTTTGAGGAATAGGACCAACAAGAATGTTTCCATTGAGGTTGAGTTGCTTGAGAGAAAGAAGTTCTCCAATGTTGTCAGGAATCTTGCCCGTGAACTTATTTCCATGTAACCAAACTTGGGTCAACAGTGTCATTGTTGTAATCACATCAATTGAGCCACTCATCCCTTCACCATCTTGATCATTCAGCCACAGAATCTGTAGCAATGACTCACTGAAACTCAATGGAATCTCGCCGGTCAATCTGTTGTAAGAGAGTTTAAGAGCTGTGAGAGACGGCAATGTGCCTAGGAATTCTGGAACCGGCCCAACCAGATTACAGTCCACTAAAGAGAGATTTGTTAACTGAAAGGAATCTGCCAAGTCCTCAGGAAGAGTCCATCCAGTGGTGGCATTGAACGGGTTTCGATCCAGCGCCAGGACACGGACACCGCTAAGACCGGAGAAGAAATCAGATGGGATTGTGTCAAACTCATTGTTGTCCAAGTAAACAAATTCCAATTCGGATAAGCCTCGAAAAGTAGGCAATTCGCCTTCGAACTTGTTGCCTTGGAGTCCTAAATTAGAGAGCTTTGAGAGCTGGTTAAAGTTCTGAGGCAGAGTTCCTTTGAGTCCTAAATTCTGGACCTGAATCTGTGAAACTCTCTCCCCTGAACAGAACACGTGAGGCCATGAAGGAGGGCCACAAGGGTCATCATCATTTCCATTTTCTGGCCATTTCAGAAGCTCTGAGTTCTCTAAACCATCTCTGAAGTCGCTAAGAACTTTGAAATCATTGGGGTCAGTGGCACTATAAGACACTGTGAACAACAGAAACAAAACGAAAGAAATGCACAACTTTTTGCTCTGACCATTCTCCATGGCCTTCTATAGCATAACAAAATAAAAATAAAAAATCACGTACAATGCAGAAAATCAAATGCAGTTCAAAAAACACACACGAATTCTGTTGATGTTAAATTAATTCCGAGGAAAAGAGAGAGAGAGAGAGAGAGAGAGATTGGAAGGGAACAAAATGGACGTGAAATGAGTGTGCTCAGGCCACGTTTAAAGAATAAAAATTGATGCTGCTGCTGAAAGGAACGGAATGGAATTATGGGAATTGCAGAAGTGGGAAAACAGGGAATTCACACAAGAGAAAGAGACGGCTTGATGGAGATATTTAGCCTCTACTTTGTCCGTTGCTTGAGACTTGAGAGAAGAGAACCAACCCTAAAAGTTGGAGTAGTAGTCCACCACCATGTGACTGTCTCTCTCTCAGCGTGCTTTCTTCTTTTTTTGTATCATGTACCATGTATGTGACTTGTATTATTTTTTCCAACAGCAATGATAAACACAAATAGCGCCTTCGAACACTCCTTGAGATAAAATGTTAAAAGAAATTACTTACGAAACATAGTAGTCCAAAATAAAACAAAATAATAATAATAATAATCTTGTGCTCGTGTTCCCTAAAAACTTTCTTGTACATTGTTCCGATTTCCTAGTGTTTTTTTTTTTTTTTTTGGTATGAGTGAAGAAAAAAAGATGTGTGAGAATTGTTTGGTTAAAAAATAAAAAAAACTCTTGAAAGATAAAATTACAAATAATTAGATTACATTATAACCATTCCGATCGAAAAATATAAATAATTTAAAGTGAAGTTCTTGAAAATATGAAGTGTATTTACTTTTTTTTTTTTTGCCCGGTGAATTCTGTGAGAAGTGTTTTAGAAGGAAAAGTTCCAAATAGGCATTTGTTGGGTGTGGGGCCTACTCAAGGGAACGCAGAAATAATGAGATTGGCGGGGCCTTCATTGGGGATTGGTGGGATTTCTTTCCGCTAATTAAGGATGGAATTTTCTATTTCTGCGTGGTCAAATGTCTTCTAAGATTTGATAGATACTTCTAACTTTTTATTTTGCCGCCATCTTTCAATCATCCCCTCGTCCCGCATCCATTATTATTTCCTATTTTATATTTTTTGGCCTTCCACTAATCACTATGCCTCCAAATTGGAATTTATTTGTTTTCTCCCAGAATTTGTAGATGTCATTAAGCGCAATTACTTATTGACGCTCAATTGATAATGAAGGAAAAAAAAAAAAAAAACCAGAAAAATGGTGGAATAAATTATAAACTATGCTTTATATTTTATAAAATATAAAATAACCTGATTTAGATTTTTGTTTTTTCGAAGTTAGGGACATTGGTGTGACTGTCCAGGGATCATTTTGTTTAATTTTTTTTTGGAGTTTTTTTTTTTTGAAAAGGATTATATTTCAATTTTAAAGAGATATACACACTAATACAGATTTAAATGACCTCGTAATACACGGAAATTTAACCCTGACTATAAATTTGTTCCTCTTGTAAATTTAATGAAATGAACGAAGGGATAAAACATAAACTGAGTTTCCACAAGGGAAAGCCAAAAAATGCACCAACATTCTGAGCATACATATGACTCTTTTACTATTGATGGGGGACTCTGACTGATCACTGATTGAGGCCAAGAGATATGTAACACAAAGGTGAACCATAACACACTAAGAACATGTTTAGCATATTGTATTGCATTGTATTGTATTGTATTATATTATATTATATACAAAAAATACAATACAATATAGTGTACCAAACAAACCTTAAGACACAATCCTAATAGATTGGACTCTAAACATACATCAAAGAGTGGAAAAACTACCTTTGTTGTTACAAATTGAAAGCAAAACTATAACATGAAATATCTCCTACAAGGCGGGAACATAGACAAACATCTACCACTAAATGGAAACAAATCCCAACAAGGAATGAACAATTGCAGCCAATCCGACCATCGCAAACAGAGGGGAATAGAGCCAACAACACAATGGAGGGACTGCCCATTTGCTAGCAAGTAAGACCTACACTCTGTCGCCATCTGCCACCAAAACCAGACTCTCATTCCACCCAAAACTTCACCATACTACAATGAACAAAACGCCCAAATAGTAGGTTCACCCAAAGCTCCACGTGTTCCTCATCGACAACCACAACAACGACAGCAACTCTGATGCCAACAACCCATAAGCAACCAACACCTTGACAGCCCATCTCCTTTCTCACACAAGAGATATCCACGCTCTGACTAAGAGGCCGAGCACACTACCAGATTTGTTACCATGAAGACCTAATCTCCATCTCTAGGGTCAGGGTTCCGACTGCCAGCCAAGGGTGGCACCAGAATCCAACCACAAGAGGGGAGGCATACACAAAAACCCTATCGCACACAAGGGAGAAAGGGAGAAAGAGATAAAGGTGTAATAATTTTTTTTTTGTCTTTTGTCTTTTTTTTTTTTTAAGTGGAGTCTATTAGGGTGTTTGGCTAGTTGTGGGAACCGTTGGTAGGAACCGTTTTTACTGTAGCATATGAGAGCTTTACACTGTAACAACTTTTTTCTTTTTACTATAACATGTGAGAGCTTTACACTATTTATAACTGAGTTTGTGGTGTGAACCACTCTTAGCCAAACAATTTATATATTTCTGGCATCAAGAACAAAACTGACATGCTAACAAAAATCAAACATGGTTGAAGTACAAGATGAAAGAAAAGTGTTTTTCTAAAGTTCCTTTTATTGTTTGTTAAATTCCTCACAAGTGGTTCTCTAATAATAAATTGTCCCTTCCTTAATTGCTCATCATTTTTTCATATTTGTATAATTGAGTTATTATTATGAATTCTCCTACTAATTTTTCCATTTGTTGAAATTTCCTAGACATTATTGAACTTTTTTTTTCCCTCAACATCGAAGCTTTAAATATTTTTCAAGTAGGCAAGCCTATGGAGAAAATCTTCTTTTTATTACTGCAAAAAATGTGGGAAAAAGTAAAGTAACAAACACAAAGAGGAATCTCACAATGAGAGTTAATTTAGAGTTTTTTTTACCAGACATTAAGGTTGTTGAAATATTGAATATCATGTAAGCTTGGATCTTTTGTTTTAAATTTTTATTTAGATTAATTTCATAAATGGTCCATGAGGTTTACCCACTATCCTATTTTATTGCCTAATAATGTTTAAAAAGTCCTATTTTGTTCTCTAATACATTAGTTTGTTTTGCTTTCGATCCCTTCATTAGTTAGTTATTAAATATTTAGCAAAAAATTTTAAAATTTCCCATTTTTCACTATTAGAAGTAGTTGCTAACATGACACTTATAAGATGATGGCTTCCTCGAAAACTAATATCATAAATCACATGACATTTATCAACATTAAATGTCAACTGCCTTAGACGATGCTTTCTCAAAAACGTCATCTAATGCTTTACTTTAGACGACTATTTTTCTAAAACTGATGTCTAATGTGGTTTAAGTATTACACCTATCCGAAAATCAAAACCTAACTCTCTCAACACCTTTTCCTCTTCGTTTTCCCCTCTTTCGCAGGGCCTTCAATGTCATAACCTCTTTCTCTCTTCGAGTGTTGCTATTATCCTCCCTCTTTCTTCCTCTTCGAGCACTGTCGTCGTCTCCCCCTCGAGTGTCACCGTCGTCCTCCCTCTCTCTCATCATCCTTTACTTTGCCTCTCCGTAATTGTAGCCGTCATTGTCAATTAGTAATTAATAGTTTATTTTGTAGCAATTTATTGTTTGGTTTCTATTTATTGTTATTTATTTAATAGATTTTGTATTAAGTTATTTATTTAGTAATTAGATTTTTATACTTCAGATTTGTGATAAAAATTGTTGTAATTAGGAACAATTAGAAAGTAGTTACAACCTATTTGTAGAATTTGTTTAGGGAATTGCTTAGGTTTTATGAATTAGGTATGTTATTTGTGGTAAATTACTTCTATATTAATTTAACATTGTTAGTTTTAATTTTTGTGTTAGTTTTAGTTTTATAATATTTAGTTTTAATGTTATTAGTTTTTATATGTTAGTTTAAGTTTTATATGTTATTTTTAATGTTATTATATTTTAGTTTTACATATACGTTGCTTTCATATATTTATATATAAATAATATTAGTAATAATTCTATGTTTGTTTTAGTGTTAATTATACGTTAGTTTTTGTGTTGTTATTAATTTAATGTTTTTAAATGTTATTGCTTAAGAATTCAAAATCTCGAACAACGAATTCATTGATATAAAGGAGAAAATGACTAGATAAGAAGATGGTTATGAAGCTCTGGAAAAGAGAGCCATTTAATCTGGATGTGGATGGAAAAAGAAGAGCAACTTTGATGAAGCATATGTCGAGTTTGAGATCAAAAGGTATAAAAACACAAGTTCAATTTGATGAAAAAGATCAAACTCTTGGAAAAGAGGAGAATGAGCTCTAAAGTTATATTGAACTTTTAGTTAGACACATCCCCATAACAACAAAGGATTGGAAAGATAAGACAATAAGGACAATAAGAAACATGTTTGGCAAGGTATTGTTGCATCCTTTACAGTTGCTGACACCATGAGGAAGAAGTTGATGAGAAGTGCCGCTAGGATGGGGCACGACATTAGGTACAACTTAAAGAAGGCTTTCATTGAAGGCCATGAAGACGACCCCCAATGTTTTCAAATTCCCTGCAAAAGTAACTAAAAATTATCCTTCTTTTAGTTCAGATGAATGGAGGGACTTACAAACTTAATGAGGAACAAAGGGAGTTGTCGAAATAAGCAAAAGAGAGAAGAGATGAATATGATCTCGAGCACTTGTGGGTTTGTTTGAGAAATAGGAAAGCGAAGCGTGAATGGGTAAGTAAAATTTGTTTACTTCATCCATATAAAACTTTGTAATCCTTTTACAAAATTTAAATAAACTCACCTTTTAATACAGATGAGAATGCACAACACCATTATGCCTCCTCCTTGTCACGTTATTTGGAAGTTCATCTAACAAAAGAAAGATGGGACTTTAAAAATCCAAGATGCAGAGATATTGGTCAAAGAATTGTAAGTTAATTAATGTTTCTAATTTTTGTATTTCAAATTTTATATTGACTGTGGTTGCTTTTAACTTGTATTAATTTTATGATTAATAGGATGAGTATGAGGAGCAAGCCTCTCAAGGCATGTTCCAATCTTAAGGGATGAATGATGTATTGACATCACATTAGGCAATCCTGAACATTCAGGATGGGTATGTTGTTAATCTTAGTTTGTAAAGCAGTCCTAATATTTTCATCCACCTAAAGCTCAAAGTCCAGTGCAAAGTTGATCGATCTACGTAAAAAGGTGGAAATGATCGAGTCTAAGTTTGTTGAGTGGAAGGCGATTATGAGAATTCAAGCTTGAAGGAATTCCTCCTTCCACACAGAAGAAAATGCGGTGTATATGGTAGAACAATGCACAAGTGCAAATGCAAGTTGTACAACTCATACCGCGCCAACAGCAAAGCTGCTTTCATCAATCCTTAATGAGGGTAAAACTTGCCTTCTTCTAACACCATCAACAACCAAGTGAGGTGGTGTTATTTAAGTTTATTGTCATTGCAGGAGGAAGAGCATATATGAATACTATCCCCATACAAGTAATTCATTATATGACATTTAGGAAAGGTAACGTGTGCGTGACAATTAATATGTGTCACGTAAGGGACGCGTCTTTACCTTTCCCAATTGAGGAAAATAATGTCGTGACCAATGCTCTTGGAAGATTTGTTGCCTGGCCCAAAGCATGGATTCAAACAAGGTCGTTAAGTCAAATAAGCAATACTCTGATTGACCAAACCCATCGTCAGGGTAAATAGCTTATGGTGCCTATCGACAAGCTAATCAAGGAAGGTCCGTCAAAGAAACCAAGGGGAAAAAGAAGCAACAAGTGGAGGACGTAATGGAGGTAGCAACCAATAGATGGTTTGAAAGGATTACCTCCAAACATGCAAACCTGTATAGTTATTCAAAAAATTTCATGGATGCCTTTGGCAAAATTATAATTATGTTGCCTTTTGACATCACCTAGAGCAATGATGAACCCCTATATATTACTACTGAGGATATTTATTGGTTCACTGACTTTACTCAAATTAGTGTGTCATGTATTATAGCATACATGAGGTATTTAAGTATATCTACATTTTCCACTAATTGTCTTCATTGTTGTCCTTTTTTAACTTGTTACTTCTTGTCATCTAATCATATTCATTTTTGTATGTAGTTTCTTCTAGCAATATTACCAAAGATTCAATTTGTCGGCTCATATGGCTTCGTCAACCCTTATATTATCTCATATGTGTCAGGAGCTGTTGAGCTTTCTATGCAAGAATAAGTATATTTGCTATGTGACTTTTTGGAGAAAGTAGAAGCCGACAAGTATTACTTCATTCCATACAATGGTAGAGGTCATTGGGTATTGGTCTTCATTCACTCCCAAATAGATTTTGTTTTATAGTTTGATCTTCTTGGTGAACCAGTACTCCTCAACTTCAACTAAATGATTCAATTGTAAATGTATTACTGTTAACTATATTATTTATTATTGCTAGCTTAATTATAGAATCTATCTTTTGATTGATTGCATTTTTTATGAAATTTATTTAGGGCCTTAAATACGTGGAAATTAAAAACAAATAGTAAAGTCATCTTCAATAAGCCGCATGGAAACACTAAATTTCTACAACCAGATAAAGCAAGCATTCAAGTATAAATATAATTGTAATTGAAAATGCAATTATTATTATTATTTAAACTAATAAATTCTTTATAGTTTTTTAGAATATACCCCTACAACAAGGAGACCAAGAATGTTGCTATTTTGTGCTAAGGAACATGAGAGATATTATAATGAATAGGGGAACAAAAGTCTTGACAAGCCAAGATTTTTATACCAATGAGCATTTGAATGAGGTGATGGATGAGTGGATAGGGTTTGTACAACAATTCATTTGAAACTAATTATTGAATTCTTATTTTGTACAAATAAGTTTTCTTATATATCTAAGGTGTTATATTTTGTTATATTTTTAATTTTTATAAATTATGGTTAATTTACGTTATTAGTAAATTTTGAGGCTAATAAAAAAAAAATTGAATATGTAAAGGCCACCCGTGGGGAAAAATAAATAAATTCTGGTCATGGAATGGCCAGGGTAACATTAGATGACAATTTAAGCCTAACATCATCATCTAAAGCTGATTTTAGATGACGGTTTAAAAAAGTCATCGTCTAATTTCTACTATTTCACACCTCATATAGCCTAGGTCAACGTTAAATGAAGGTTATAAATGGTCGTCTAATGTGTATATATATTACGTCTCTCGATTAAACAATGGTTGAAAACCATCATCTAATGGCATGTTCTAGTGTTTGGTCCTTTTGCTATAGCTCAGAGTTATTTGAAATTAAAATTTAAATATATAAAATAAAAAACTAAATATATATAACAATTTTGATGCATGTAATTAAAGAAAAACAATTTTATTATATTATTAGTAAGATGAATTTTAATTTAGAAAAAAGATAAGTTGAATTTTTGATTCATGTATATGAGTATTAGATAGTCTGACATTTTAACTAACAAGCTATACATTATAATTTATATATACAGATATGCAAATTTATATAATGTGCTATTCTGAACAACATAGTTACTGCTTATACACGTCTATATATAATATACTAACATTATATATTCAACTTTATCTTTTTTTTGGTTTAAAAATAAAGCTTATCCAGATAACAATATGATAAATTGTTTTATTTCAGTTATATAAATCACGATCGTTATATTTAGTTTTTTTCCTTTAAGTTTTTTTTTTTCAAATTTTGATCCCTAATAATACATTGCTAAAAGAGGGATTAAAAGTGAAACAAAGAAATAGATTAGGGACCAAAAGTAAAACAAAGTAGTAGATTGAGAGACTAAAGTAAGACATTTTAAGAATATTCTGTTAAATATTTAATACTTACTTTACAGAGGGAACAAATCTAAAGAAAAATAATAGATTATGGATCAAAATAAGACTTTTTAAATGTTAAGGATTAAAATATAACTGAAGGTCAACTTTAGGGATCATTTATAAAACTGATCCTTTCTGTTTTGATGGTCTTTTATTTTTTTATTTTTTGACATTTTTTCATTTATGCATCTTCAACAACTCTTGTTGTTTAAAAAAAAATAAAAAGACGAAAATATGAAACAGACAACAAATGCAAAAATGTTCAAAGTTATTTAATTAACAAATAAGTTTTTGGTACATTTGCCTCTAAACTTTAGGCTTTTTTGAAATGTGGTCCTTAAATTTTTTTTATGGCAATTGAGTCTCTAAACTTTGCTAAGTGTAGCAATTAAGTACTAATCACAAAGTTTCTTCAAAATCAAGACAGAAACAATCATGTCAGATGTATGTGAGCTATTTGGAATACCCATACACCTCATTTAAGTCTAATATCAGTCAAATTATTTACTTTTATGTCCAAAATTATAAAAAAAACAAAAAAAAAATTATATCATTGTCAATGATATTTCTAACCATATTGATAGTTTCTATGTATATTTTAATTATTGTAATGCTTGAAATTACGTCTCTTTCCTTCTAAGTCATGTACGCCTTAGGTGATCGTTTTTCATCTTAATTTTGACAAATGTTTGTGCTTAGGAACTTCATTGCCATACTTAGTTAAGTTAGGGACTTAATAGCCACACAGCAAAGTTTAGAGACTCAATTGCTACAAAAGAAAGTTAAGGCCACATTGTAAAAAAGCCTAAAGTTTAGGATACAAATGTGTCAAAAGTTAAAAGGTCAACGGAAATGAGATGTAATAATAGTAACATTTACTCATCAATGAATATTGTTGTTTTAAGAATGTGATATGAATCAAAAAATAGTAATGAAGGTATATAATCCGTATAATTATTTTCTAAATAATATATGTACCTATTTTTATAATCTGGTCAGTAGCCACAAACAAACATAATTGTTGAAAATTCATCTATGGAGATATTTATTTTGAAAGGAAACATGGTTTATGGTAATATGACTAATAAAACTTTTTGCGCAACAATTTGATTTTGTCAAAAACAAGAAAGTATAATTAGCATAGACTAAACATGACTATAAGTCATCATGATAAAAAGAAGAACAAGAGAAAATTAAGAAATAAAACGAAAGCTAAACATGATCACAGCTTTAGGACCAAACACATACTTTTCAAACTGATTTCGGAGACATGTTGGCAGACGGGCAGGAATGCCTTTAAAGAATCAAGTGCAAGTATAAAACACAAGACCCCACCAGCAAACCAAAATCTTATAAAGCAGTTATATAAGTGTGTAACTTGGTGGTGGACCACAATGATGTTGAAGAACATATGGAAACTTTATCAGGCCAAAACAGTCAAACATTGAAGCTACAAATTTCGTTTTTCTTCCCCTTGATGAGGTGTGTTGTTTAAATCATGTTTATTGGTGCAAAATTTCTTCCAATTTCAATTTTTTGTCTTCAATATTTTGTATTAAATGAACAATTGAATTAAGAATGTGATGAGAACACCTTCTTGAATACCAAGAACCCTGCAAAACAAAGAGCAGAATCGGTGTGGATGTTCTGGCCGAGAATAAACTGATGCTTAAGGAATCAAATTTGCTCAAAAATTTGCATACTCTGGCCTCTCAAATGAGAAGAATTTATGAGAATCAGAGATAGATGGTAATAAATAACAAGTTTAGTTTTGGCATAAATGTGACGATTTATTTTACTTCCCAACGTTGATTGAATGAGCTTTGTTTGCATTTGTAAAAGAATAATGCTTATAATAATAATGAAAATTGACTTGTTTATATAACACGTTTATGAGTTGGGTCTGATATCATTTATGATCAAATGGATTTTAAAATTTTTATGGAAACAAATCTATTTTGTAACATCCGTGAATTTTAAAGTATAATTAATTATATTAAGTTTAATTATTAAGTATGCCAAGTGTAATTTTGATATAATTTCAGACATTTAAAAATTTTGTTGCATTTGTTATATTTAAAAATTTGATTTTTGATTTTAAAATACCAAATGATACTTTTGCACTACATATTTCCCATATTTATAAAAATGCCCCTTGAGCCCCTTTTATTTCTTTCATTTCATTCTCTCTCTCCCCCACTCTCTTCTTTCTCTCTTTCTCTCTTCATTCCCGTCACTCTCTCTCTCTTCCCCCTCATTTTCTCTGCAAAAACTTCAATCTCAACTCCATTCCTGCCAATTTGAGGCCAAGAAACAAGTTTAAATCATTAAGTTTTTCTTCAAAACATCCAACCAAAAGTTAGCCATTTTTTTCTAAAATTTTTGGATTTTTGTTTTGAATCTTTAATGTATTTTGTAATCTGAGCTTGCATGAGCTTAAATAACCTTAAATCTGAGTTTATGGAACCTTAAACACCACTAATCCAAGTTTTGTTTGAATGAAAACGAGATTTAAAACTAGTTTTTATATTTTTTTATATTTTTCCTATTTTTTGGATTTAACCTTGGATTCGCTTGAAAACTTGTTGAAAAGTGTTTAAATGTGCTCTATTTTGTTATTTTATCATGTTTTGATGTTATCTATGCTCTAAGAATTGAGAAAAACATGTTTAATTAAGTTTTGAACTCAGGTTGATGAAACCTGAGACTTGGAACTTTCTAGATCGGGATAGTTTGGTAGGCCGAACTTGATCTTCGAGATACTGGATTCAAGCAATTTGGCAGGCCAAACTCAAGAAGTTGATAAGCCAAACTATGCAGGTTCGACAAGCTGGACTAGGGTGTTCGGCAGACTGACTATGCACTATGAAATTGTATTTTGACTTCTAGTTTTCAATGCTTAATGATTTAGATATGTTTCAAAAAGGATTATGATTTTGTGTTATGATTATTTTGAGTCTAAAAAGGCACATTGATAATAAACTTAACATAATGATATTTGATTAATAAAATTTCTGACTTTAAATGCAATTTTTAAGGCTTTGAACGTTGATGGAGCTTACGTTAAATTTTGTATGGAGCTAACGGTATTAAATTTCAAATAAGGTTAGATATTTCTACCCCTTTCTTGGTATCCCCTTTTCTAAATTGTTTTGGCCAAAAACTTAATTCTTAAATGACTTTTAAGAATGGTTCTTGATTGATATTGAAGTTGTTTCTATGCATTTAAGGAATTGTATTTCAATATTCTTTTCAATTCCCAAAACCCGTACGTGGTGTTTTATCGAGTTTCTTACAAGTAAGTATTTATTGAGTTGCTTAAGATTTTGAGATTTGTTTTGGTAAGTATCATTTGTGAATAATATTTTTAACTGTGATTATTATTTTTAAACAACTTGTTTTTAAGTAATTATTCTACTGAGCCTTCCGATCATGTTTTCCTGTTTTAAAATCTCCATTCCAGGTTTGAAGAGGAAGCAGCATGAGTGGGAATGGTATTTTCTCTGGAATTGTAGTATGATACGTGTATTGTATGACTTGTTCCAGTGTTGTTGTCATTTATGTCAGTTATATTGCCTAATTTAGACTATAAATGATGATTTTTAGTTGTCTTGTATTAATATTATGATTTATTGTTTAATTGTCTACCCACCTTCGTGGTAAGTGTCTACATGATGGTAACTGCCGATGAGATTTTGGCTGAGTAGTTTACTTTACGTTTATTTTCTTTATTCTCATTTACTCTGTTTAATTTATCTTATTTAACCTAACGTTCCACCCTTTTCTAAGATGTTACATATTTCTTGTTGCTATATAAACTAATTGCTAATTATTTGTGCATGGCTATTTGAATAATAATAATAATAATAATAATAATAAAATCATAATGTTCTTTTTCTAGGGAAAAATCATAATGCTCTAAAACCACTCTATCTTTCAAACTATCTTGCTCTCCTTGAACTCCTTTTAGTGTGTGGCACCTGTTAAATCTCCTTAGATTTCTTAAATGCTTCAATAACGGTCCACAATTCTACTTTCAACTGTTATTTGTTTGGGAGATTTTTAGATCTGACCAAACAAACACGTTCCAAAACTCTATGGTAAGGCTGTGTCTAAAGAAAGGAAAAGAATTCTTTCTAACCCTCAAAGTATCTCTTTCTAGATTTTTACTCTAGAATTTCTTTAAATGATCTGAAGATGCCTTCCTACTCTAATCATTCTCTTATTTCTAGACGTGAGAATTGTCTTCTTCTTTTTTTTTTTTTTATTTTTTTTTTATTTTTTTTTTTAGCGTTGGATCTCATTTCTTATTCTCAATTGTTAGATTTATAGTCTGACGTGACAATTCGGTTAATTATTCTAAAACTTTCTCTTTTCTCACTCTAATTCATGTAAACGACCGTGTTCAACTTTCTGAAACGGTGTCGTTAAACTTATCACGAGTTACGTCGTTTCATCTTTCATTTTCATTTCACATACTTTTTTTATTAAAATGATGTCGTTTTAGTTCAAGCAATTTATTTGCTCCCCACATTATGATTTCTTAACATTTAAAGGGTGGTGCAAAGAAATTCCAGATGGAGGCAAAAAGAGATCTTTTGATGTTAGACGCTTCGAAGGGTCCCATATAGGGTGAGAAATTTTCCCATTCCTGAGCACTGAAAATTTGCCAACTCCTTACAAGGAAATAGGAATCAGTGTGGCCTATATTCCTTAGGGAATTTTACATTTCAGTTAACTAATTACACAAATATAATTCTACAATCATAGCCAAACACATGAACGAGCAGGAATGTTTCGGAACTAGAATTGATAGATATTTAGTTTAACAATTAGATAAATAACTTTCTGTATATATCACGTAATTGTTTATTTTAATATTAAAATAAAAACTTTGAAGAAAAAGCAAGACCGTGTACTTTATATAACACCATACATATCTAGAATTTACGCTATATCTCAAATGAAAAAAGCTGCCAAGTGTCTAGACACAATACAAGGAAAATATAATGTGTAATTTTTACATAGTCAAAAAGACTGAAAATATCCAAGAAAATTCTACCAATGCACTTCAAAAAATTAGAGAGCTGGAAGGGGCCAAGCGAACCCACATAATTAAGCCCAAATAATTATTATTTAATTTAGTCAACTCTTAATTAAATTAAATATATAGTTATAACTTTAGTGGAATTTAATTTAGTGATCAACTCAATTAAGTTAAATATGCAGTTATAACTTCAATTCATTCCACTAAAAAAACATATGTTCCATTGTTAAAATAATTTTTAACCTCTTCCACGATACATCTATAGAGCCTGATGAATTCTAATTAATTTGTAGACTTAGAAATGTAGTTTACTAATTAATATAAGATTTTTCCAAGTGGCTAATGAGAGTGGCTTTTAGAGAGTTTAAAAGATGTCGACTTTAATTCAGCTAGACAACACAAATAAGATGATAAATGGACACTTACTGATATGATTAGGTGAAATTGAATCCCTAGAATGTTTTATTTTATTTTATATTACTTCATTAGTTTTATTTATTTTATTTACATTTTGTTATATTAGTTATTCAAATAATCTATGAGTTAGTATAATTTCGATAATCAATGAAAATTAAACTCAATCCTCATGGGACAATACTCTTACTTATTATTATATTATTTGTTTATATGATATTGTGCACTTGCAATTTCCAACAAACAAGTTTTTGATGTCATTGTCGGAGATTGTTTTGTTTGGTTTTGATTAATTCTAATACTAATTACCTCTAAGATTAATTTGAATACTTTTTTAATTTCATTTTTTTTGTTTTATTTTTGTTTGAGTTTATTTGTTTGAGGAACTTTGAGATGTTTTATAGAAGTCCCTTGAGTTTTACCCAACAATACTTGAAACAATTGTATAGTACTCAGTTGAGATATAACAAATAGCTAATAGAGTTTTCCCGTCATAGTTTCTCTAAGGAGTGTCAATTGCATGTCTTTCTCAATGGCTTATGCGACATAACAAAAGATTAGGTGGAATGTAGAGATGGTACCACTTCTTTCTATCAAAGATATGTCAATGAAGCCTACTAAATGTTGAAAGATATGGCCTAGTTCAATTATTGAAAATGGAATTATTTGTAGAACAACCAACTATTTGACAACCAACCTCAAGAGACGATGAGCAGCCTAGAAGCCTTAATTACTTCAAGTCTTGGGAGAATGCATGAAATGATGGAGTAATCGCTAGAAACCATGAGATGTACAACGGCTAGGTTGAAATACTTCAATGAATAGTTATCATCCCCTCCTAACATGGATGCTATAATTAAATACATACAAGTTTGCAACTTTTAAGGACCGATGCCAATAGAGGAGCACTTGGAGATGTTCGAAGACGATTCTCTAAGTGAGAAAAGGATATAAGACTTGGTCATCCAAGAAGGATCATAGGAAGTCTATGACATCCCACCTATGTTGCTAACACTGCTCATCAATGATCACATCTATGAACAACCAATGTGGCCAAAATCTGGCCATGTGTGACATTCTTCTACATCTTTCCAAACTTGGGGCCGTTCACAACCAAGACGCATATGTGGTATTGTATGGCGCCTACTATGGATAGAAGCCGCTTTTTGACGAGTGCTTCTCCAAAAGTTAAGTCGACGACTTCAAATCAAGCACTTTTGTTAAGAAACCTGAATTTCTAATTTTTTCCCTTATTGGTTTGAATTTTAATACATATTTAGTTTTTGGATCTTTTCACTTCCCTTTCCTCTTTTACTTTTGTAGTTGCAAGTGGCAGAGTTAATGGGAGTTGGTGCTATAGCTTTACCTAATGGAATTAAAGTCATCATGCCAAAGCACCAATAAGGGGAGTTCTCTTAAAATTTTTTATTTTCGTGCTTTTTAGATATCAAGGATTTTGTACATATATAGTTTAGGGGGAAGATTAAGCTTTTGTTATTTGCTTTTTTCCTTTTTTTAAAAAATAAAATAAATTAAAGTTTTGAATAATTAGAGGATCTTTCTTTGGTGATTTCTCTCCTACCTCAAGACAACATCAAGACAAATAAGAAAACATGCAAGTGGGAAAGTGAGCTAGAGCCATATAAGGACGTATCTCCTTCCTTAATTAATTTGGAATCAGCTCTAGAATCATGAAATAAGGAGGCCAAACCAGTCTCCTATAAATATGGGATTCATCCTAGATCTTAGACACATTGTATTGAGCACAATTACTCTCTTTTTGTAAAACCCCTCATTGTCTCCTATTCTCTATCACCTTCATTCTACCGGATACTTGTACTTGTACTTGATATATGTAACGTCCCAAAATTAATTAAATATTATTAGTATGTAAAATGGTGGATTAGTGTGCCATAACTAATATTTTAAACTTAATTTGATCATTTTATGAAGTTTCTAAATTTATGTTATTTTTTACTATTTTAATAATTTTTAATTACTCTTAATTATTTTTAATTGCTATTTTAAATTTTAAAACAAAACAATTTGTCAAATGACCAACACATCCTACTTTGGAAAAACCATGTGCGGGATGAGGTATTGTTTGAAAACTGGCTTCCTTTTTCCTATATAAAATCTCTCTCTTCCTCTTTCTTTCCCTCATTCTTACTCTCCCTCATCCTCTTTCTTTCTCTCTCTCGGTCTCTCACTCTCTCTCATTTCCCTCTCAAAATTTTTGAAACAAAAATCAATTCCAAGCTTTGGGTTAGTGGATTGAAGGCTCGGGAACGAGATTTAGTGACCATAACTACGATTTAAAGCTTTGATTCGAGGTTAGTTTCGAAATTTTAAAACTTTTTCAATTTTTTGAATTTCTTGGTAGTTTGAAATTTAAGCTTTTCTAAGCTTAGAAAACCATCAATCTAGGTTAGAGAGACTTAGAATAACTAGAATCTAAACTTTGTTTGATCAAAAATGGATTTAAATCACGATTTTCTATTTTTCTCTATTTTTCTTCAATTTTGGGATTTTTTAAAATCTTTGTCCAAATCTTGTTTAAATTGGTTTAAAAGTGTTTTATGATGTTTTCTATCATCTATTGATGCTACCCATGCCTGAGAATTGAGAAAAATAGGTTGAAATGAAGAATTGGGCTCGGGAGGCCGAGACCTGTGCTTGGAAAATTATGAAATTTTTCTAGATCGGCAGGCCGAAGTTTATGTTCGGCAGGCTGGATTCATAAGTTCTGCAGGCTGGATTCAAACGATCGGTAGGCCGAACCTGAAAATATTCGGCCGATTGGACCTAGACTTCCGTGTAGTTCAGCTGGCTGAATTAGGGCGACCGGCAAGCCAACTAGGCATGGTCGAATTTTGTTATTTTTCACCCTTTTTTACTATTTTGAACCCAATTGAGATTCCAATCTTATAAAATGATTTTATAAATACCAATGGCACACTAGAACACCATGAGATAGTTTAGTAGCATAAGATATCTTAAGCTAGATATTGATAGACTTAGTTATTATACATTTAAGGTTGTTCGTGGTTCTGCAGAGCTGACGTGTAGCGGACTAGGATTGTGTTGTGGGACACTGGCATGAGTATTGAGGTAGGCCTTGTACCCCTTTTCTTTGGTAACCTAGTTTTTAAAACGATTTGGCCTCAAAAGAGATTTTTAACAAAAATGTTTTCAATAATGAATTAAGGAAAAAGGATTTCCTTGACAATTTTTATAAACAGTAAACTAAAGAGAATTTTATAATAAACCTCATAATGAATGTAAATGAGAATACTTAGTAAAAAGAGATTTTAATAATTATAGAAAGATAAATATATACATATAGATGTATACGGGCATGATGCCATATCAGAGATCGAATTATGTAGTGAGCGACCTTGGGGGTAGGTCCCAAAACTCAGCTGGGCCACTTCGGTGATGAATATTATGGTTTGCCCTAAAAAGATAAAAGGTATTTTTTGGACGAACTATTTTTAATAAAATCCATTTAAATGAATTTATTTACTTAACTTTATTTCCTAAGATAAAGTTTTATTAAAATTATTTATCTGTTTTAAAATACATAGCCCTATTGAGCCTTTCGCTTATATTTTATTTGTTTTAAAATCTTTCCCCTCTAGGTGGATATCAGCTTAGGATAAGAGAGAAATCCACAGACAGGACTTTCGAGCAGCAGGAGAACCTAGTAGGTTATTTAAACTATAAAATCAAGGCATGTATAACTTTAACTTTTTTTTTCTTCATTTGGACTGTGGCTGTAATTTAATATTGTCAGTACTATGTGTCTACAAAAATGTGGGCCAGTGGGACCCATTCTCATTTCACCATATTTCTTTATTTATTTTCCTCAAGGTTTATTTTATTATTCTCACTTATTTAATTGCTATGATTTTTAATTTTAAAAAGATTTTTAAAATTATCACATTTTCTTAAGTAATTTCTTAATTCCTAAACTCATGTCTTAACTAAATTTTTACTTAATTAACTTAATTAAATCGTCACGTCATCGCCGTACTCCAGGGCCTGACAAAATGGTATCAGAGCTCAAGGTTATGAACCTTGAGAATTATGCACATATAGGTACGACAATGAAATATCACTGATAGTCCAAAATTTTGTTTTTCGAAGTGAGAGAATGACACTTAGACAACGTTTGACAGCTGACACCAAGTTTGAAAATGATGAAGCCATGATGAGGGCTATCTTCGCCTCATTTTGGCAGATGGCAACAAGGGCAAGGGCAAGATTGAAGGATTCCAAGGCCAGTCGTCGGCATTAATACTTTAAGGAATTTCAACATGCGTCTATACCAACTTTTGACAGAAATTGAGACTCGCAAGTGGCGGAATATTGGCTAGATTCGATCATGAAGCATTTGGATACTCTTGGTGTGCCAGCGGAATATCGTGTGGAATTTGCAGTATATAAGTTTGAAGGTGGTGCTAAAACTTAGTGGAAGCAAGCAAAGCGCCTGGAAAACAATGGTAACATCGGTTGGGATAGGTTTAAGGAGCTGTTTTACGATCGATACTTTCTGTAGGGATACAGGGATCAAAAGGCGACAGAATTCTACAAGTTGCAATAAGGCGACATGTCGGTACGAGAATATGAGGTGAAGTTTAATGAATTGGCCAGGTTTGCTCCCTCTAAAGTGGCATCAGAGCGTGAGAAGTGTATTAAGTTCTAAGACGGACTTAAGGCTCCCATTCGATGGCAAGTGGTTGCCCTGCAACTCAAGAATTTTGGAGAGCTTATGTCAGCAGTTATATCAGTGGAAAATAACTACGCGCAGTACTGTGAGAATCAAGCCAAGACATCAAGAGGACCACAATGGAGCGGCAGGAGGAGCACCAGTTGTCGACCAACTTTGAAAAAAACAAACAGGGTGGCGTGAAGAGTGGCAGTAGCAGTTTAGCCAGCAGCGGGCGCAGCAACCCTTACAGCTTTCACTGTCATTATTGTCAGTAGTCAGGGCATATCAAGTGGAATTGCCCAATCAGGAGTGCTCGTTTAGGATTTCAGACCGGAGAAGGAGCTAGTCATTAGCCTCAGCCTCAGACCCTACCTCCGTCGCAACAATTCCCTCAGCTTTAGTTCCATCAGTTCTCTCCTCAACAACTGCCCTATCCAGTACAAGGATATTAGCTACAGAACTTTCAACGTAACGTCCCTCAGTATCGAGCGCCAATTATACCTAATGTGCAGTCACTTCCATCGTAGCAATATCGGCTGACTAATCCAAGACTGAGCAGTATTAGTAGAGGAAAAGGAAAAGCACTAGTGCAGGTTCATACGATGACATCAGGAAGTTCGAATGCCCAAATCAGTAATGCGGTTGTCGATTGTGCGATTTTGTTTTCTCAGTTTTAGCACACATGTTATTTGATACTGGTGACACTTATTCTCTCATTAATTCTTTTGTACATGCCTTGGGATTAGAAATAGAAGAGTTTGATGAACCCTTAGTTATAGCTTCACTCTTGGGGCGGGTGCGAGTGAATTGTATTTGTAAAGATTGTAAAATAAAGATTGGGGATGAAATATTGAAGAGTGATTTGATTGTAATCCTCATAAGTTCATATGATGTAATCCTAGGTATGGACTGGTTGTCCAGGTATAATGCAGTGGTAGACTGTCAACTTAAGAAAGTGACTCTAGTGTCCGATAATGGGACGGCGATCACTTACCAAGGTGGTGGTGATCAGTTAATGAGTGAGCGCCTCGTGAAGATATATCTTGGAGGACAGAAGACCTTAGTTTGCTATGCCTTTCTCATGAACTTAGAAGGAGAGTCCAGTGCCTCGAGAAGAAACACAGTGATCCCAGTAGTAGATAAATTCGAAGATGTCTTCCCTGACGAGCTATTAGGGTTACCACCGCATCAGAAGATCGAATTTGGTATTGAGTTACTTCTAGGAATAGCACCGATCTCTGTAGCACCTTATCGGATGGCGCCAGTAGAAATGAAAGAATTAAGGAAACAGTTTCAGGAGCTTGCTGATAAAGGATATATCTAGAATAGTACATCACCATGGGGAGCACCGGTTTTGTTCACAAAGAAGCATGATGGAACCCTCATGCTATGTATAGATTATCGGTAGTTGAATCGGGTCACGGTGAAGAATAAGTATCCCCTACCCAGGATCGATAAGTTGTTTGATCAGTTGGGAGGCTCGCGGTATTTTTTAAAGATAGATTTGCATTCAGGATATCATCAACTCAGAATTAAGGAAGAAGACATTCCCAAGATAGCTTTTAGGACCCGCTATGAACATTTCGAGTTTCTTGTAATGCCATTTGGATTAACAAATGCTCCAGCAGCCTTCATGGATTTGATGAACAGGGTATTCAGGCCTTACTTGGATCAGTTTGTAATCGTGTTCATTAACGACATCTTGGTTTATTCTAAGACTTGGGAAGAGCATGGGCAGCATCTCAGAATCGTGCTTCAGACTCTATAGAAGCATCAGTTGTATGCCAAGAAAGAAAAGTGTGAGTTCTGGTTGATAGAAGTTAAGTTTTTGGGTCATGTCATCTCCGAGCATGGAATCTTAGTGGATCCATCTAAGATAGAAGTCATAGTAGAATGGGAACGACCAAGGAATGTGGTAGAAATTCGTAGCTTTTTGAGACTTGCCAAGTACTATAGGAAATTTGTGAAGGATTTCTCGAAGATAGCAGCATCGTTGACAAGATTAATTAGGAAGAATGTCAGATTAGAGTGGGATGAAGAATATGAGCACGTTTTTCAAGAATTGAAGAATCGGTTGACCTCAACTCCAATTTTGATCATTCCCAATAGTGATGAGTCGTATGAAGTTTACACAGATGCTTTAGGGCGCGGACTCGGGTGCGTGTTAATGCAACATGGACGTGTGGTAGTGTACTGATCGAGATAGCTATGACCTCACGAGCAAAACTACCCTACTCATGACTTAGAACTCGCAGCAGTAATTCATGCGCTGAAGATTTGGAGATGTTATTTGTACATGGCAACATTTCATGTTTTCTCCAACCACAAAAGTTTGAAGTATTTGTTTACTCAGAGGGATTTGAACTTGAGGCAGCGAAGGTGGATAGAATACATGGAGGATTATGATTTTGCACTCAGTTCCATCCTAGGAAAGCTAATGTAGTCGCGGATGCGCTCAGTCGGAAGTGTTCAGGGATTCTTGCATGTTTGGCTCTTGAAGATTAGAAAAGAAATGCAATAGTAAGTGAATACAAGCTACAATATTACAAAGACTACGATCGTGTTTTGGTGTACCACATGGAGGCGACCCCAGCTCTTGTTCAGATGGTGAAGCAGAATCAATGGTGAGATCAGCACCTTCAAGGAATCTGTATGCGAATTTAGAATGGAGAGAAATTTGAAGAATGAAGTATACGTGCCAATGGATCGTTGTACTTCAAGAAGTGCCTAGCAGTTTCAGCAATCGCAGAAGTAACAAAGGCTGTTATGAATGAAGCCCACAAGTCTCAGTTTGCCATTCATCTAGGTAGTACAAAGATGTATCGTAATTTGAAGAGGCAATATTGGTGGAGAGGTATGAAGAAAGATGTTCGAGAATACATGGCCAAGTGTATGACTTGTCTTCAAGTGAAAACTGTCACGCCCCAGAGTACGGGAGGTGACGTGGTGGTTTAATTAAGTTAATTAAGTAAAGATTTAGTTAAAAAGAGGGTTTTTGATTTAAATTTACGATTAAAAGTGATAATTTTAAAACCATTTGAATGGAAGAAATTAAGGAAATAAAATAAATCATCATGATAATTAAGCAAATAAAAATAAAATTAAAATAATTAAATATGGGGTGGAACGCGTATGGGTCCCATTGGCCCACATATTGTGCACACACATATAGTACTGACAATATTACAATACAACCACAGTCCAAAGTAAAAGAATAAGTTAAGAATCTTACATGCCTTGAATTGTATCTTAACCTACCCAATCTTCTACTGATAGTAAGTCCAGTCAGCGGACTCTTCTCCAATCCTAAGCTGATGTCCACCTAGGGTTAAAATTTTAAAACAAATAAAAATGTAAGTGAAAGGCTCAGTAGGACTATATTTGAAAATTATTCAATTTTAAAAGAAATTGCATAACCAAATAAATATATAGA
>CAMOHE010047120.1:0-51809 GCA_946598075.1 Artocarpus hirsutus | reverse complement strand
TTCATTACAAGACTGTCCGCTTGACAGAAACAAAAAGAAAGGCACCCGATGGATAACATTGCACAATGCTTCTAAAAATTGAGAAATTTCTTTATTCTTTTTATTATTATCATTTTTGTAAGAATTGGTAGTTAAAAGGTTAACCTATTTGAAATGAGTGGCTCAAACTTTATAAACCAATAATCAAGCCCATTCTTAGAAGAACTTTTTATATTTTTAACGGGTGCAAACGGGATAATTGCCTGTGTTTTTTCTTAAGCATGAATAAATATGTAAATGGTTAACTTCTTCACAAAAAACCTGTGCTACCTATAACACGAAGAAATAAAGTTTATTATCTTTTTTTATTTATCATGAATTAATATATTTTTTAAAAAATTATTATCACATAAAATAACGAGATATAGAGACAAATAACCTTTTTAAAGGATTTTTTTTTAAAATAAATAACCATATTTTTTCTAAATTAGAGAAATGACTAGTCAAAATGACAAAAATAACTTTATAATTAATTATTAATCAGTTATAATACTTCAGTGATAAACTTGAGTATATCAGTAATAAACTTATGGTACATGAGTGATTAACTCGAACACATCAGAGATAAACTTGAGTATATCAATGACAAACCATAATATATTAATGATATAATGTAGTACTTCAATGATAAATTCGTGTACATATGTGATAAACTATAGTATATTACTGATAAAAAGCTTAGTTTATCAGTAACAGACCTTAATGCATCGTAACATTACTAATAAATCTGCAAATAACAAACCTTAATGGAAAAGCCCAGACTTTAACTTTCTCTATCTTCTCTCCCTCTTCTCTCACTATACAACATCTCCAAACACTATTGGTGCCATCTAGAGCACTGACAAAGGTTATTCTGATTAATAATAGTGGAGGTAATTTTTGTCATTTGATTTTATAATTAATAAAGATGGGCCATTTGACCAATTTAAAAAAATATGGTTATTTATTTTAAAGAGACAATTAAAAAGACTATCTAGCTCAATTTTCTTAAAATAAATGTCACAATGTTGTAAAAGATTGAAAAATAAAACTCCAAGTAATAATGTTAATGAATGGATAAAATCATTTTTGAAAAATACATCAACAAAACTAACCATTTACACCGACGGCAAATGCATTTACCTACCCCCGTCTTGTCTTCTGGCACTAGCCGGAACCCCCCAGCAACCCACATAGTGGTGCAACCTAGGCCGCCCCTATAGCACGATCTCCTCCCTCTTTCAGAAGCTTAAACTTTGAATGACCTTACCATGCACCCCTACCCTCACCTCACAATCATGTGATCTATGGTTAGAGCTGGCAATTTTGGACACGGCATGATGACACGATACGAAAATGACACGATATAAACGGGTTTGGAACGCATGTATGTTAATTGGGCCATAAATGGGTTGGCACGAATAACATGAAAATAAACGTGTTGGATTCATACTAACACGTTTAACACACTTAATTAAACGTATAGTAAATGTGTCAATACAACACGACACGACACAACCTGCACGTTTATAGCACATTTAATAACTATAGTATTTAGTAAAAGAAATATATTTCAAGTATATTTATTAAAATAAAATAGAAGAAAATATAGAATGTAAAATTTGTAATCAAAACTAATAGATTGTTGAAACTAATTAATTAAGTTTAAGATGTGTTTTATAACTTTATAAACCATTCTTTCTATTAATTATTATTAGAATATATACCTAAGATATGTAACCTTAATTTTTAATTTAAGCCAATTAAAAAACCTTTTTGAAATTTTTAAGCTCAGTGATTATACTAAAAATACAATTATACGAAAAATACTCCAATTTTAGACCCATGTTTCCACTAAAATATCAATAAAATCAATTAATAAATATATATTTATATATTAAATAATATAAGCTTAAAACAAAAAAAAAAAAAAGCTTAAAACAAAAAAATTTTGGATTTATAGGGCAAGGAATTGAACCTTGCACTTAGAGTATGTTGTTACTTGTCTCACCGCCACACAAGATAAGCATGGAGTATGTTGTTGTTTGTCTCACTGCCACACAAGATAAGCAACCAGTGTTAAGTGAATGTCCTTTTTATATTTATTATGATTTTTTTTTTACTCATTTGAACTACAGCACAAAAGTCCCATATCGAGAGGAGAGTAGAATCCTTTATAACTCTTCTCTATATAAGGACGAGCTCCCCTATTTTTGTATTCGATCTTGGTTGCCAATGAAGCTAAATGGTTTTAAAATAATAGTTCTTCAATTTGAGCTCTTCAAAAGACTGGGCTCTTTAAAATATTGGAGAAAAATTTAGTTTAAAATATTTAATAAATGAATATTATTATAATTGTATAGTAAAAAATATAAAATTATATAGTAAAAAAATAAATATTAAGTAATTTAATTGTGTTGTGTGTTATAAATATGTTGGTATGAATACTATTTATAATCGTGTTGTAAGCGGGTTTGTACGAATACAAATATTAATCGTGTTAGTGTCGTTTTATGCGTGTGTTGTAAACGGGTCGTATTCGTGTTTATATTTTTAGCATGTTTATTAATCGTGTTAATCGTGTCATGTCGTGTTATGGGCGTGTCGTGTTCGTGTTTATATTTTAGGCATGTTTATTAATCGTGACATGTTTATGTCCAACGTAATCGTGTCGTGTTGTAATCATGCTGGCACAAACACGGTACATAACACGATTTGCCAGTCTTATCTATGGTAGGACTCTCCAAAATTCTTTCTTTTTTTTCTTTTTCTTCTTTTTTATTTTTTTATGTTTATTAAAAAAAATAAAAAAAATCCTATTATTTTTGGTCCATTCAATTTCATTTAACCTTCATTAATTGTAGTGATACTATTTGCATTCCTTATCAACAAAGGAAAGAAACATATCTTGAAATGAGTCTAAAGGGGTGTTTAAACCACTTTGTCAGTTATAAATAATACAAAGCTCTCGTGTTATAGTAATAATAAAAAAAATCACTACAATATAACAATGAAAACAATTCTACTCACCCTTCCAACCTACCATTCCAACCTACCAAACAACCTATAAGTCTCTGTTTTACTGTCTTTGTGGCTGTCCATTCAATTAAAAATCGACAAGTCATTGAAAATTACACGTCACGCACTATAACTCTATTCACTGTTGACAGAGTTTATGCTTTCCGTTACGTTTCCTCGTTTACCTTTTCATTTCCCTTCCATTTACCACGACCAATGGAAACAAACATTGCTCGTCTCACACGATTCAAATCTGCCTTTCAAGAAACAGCAAAGAAGAAGAAAGTAATTTTCTAAGGTTGGTTTGATTCACTACCTTCTCCACGCAGTCAAGAAGGAGAAGCTGAGGAACGCTACAGATGCTTCTGAATGAGTGAATTCTTTAACAGGCTTTGGAGCGAATCAAGCCATAGCTTTTTGGACGAGTCGTCCCAGCGACGAACACGGTCGAAGTTCCACCGACCTCCCTCTTTGGGGTTCTCCGATTATTCATTATTCCGGACCTTTAAGCTGCCTGTCACCGCCTTCTTTGATGGTCTCATGGTGCTTGTTTTGGGTTTCTAGTTAGTTGCATTCTTTTCTCAAGACCAGTTTCGTTCGTGTGTGGGAGATCCATTGAAGTGGATGGATCTAATTTGCTCGTAATCAATTTCTAATGTGATTCGGATTTTACAAGCAATGCTGGTGTTCAATGTCTTGTGGCTTCATTGTGATACTGATACTATCAATGGCAAGATTATCTTTCATTGATTCAAAAAAGGAAGGAAAGAGAGATCATCTTCTTTATGCAATCAATATGTACATTGAAGAAAGCTCTGGTAAATAATTTATGAAAAGAAGGCTAAAAGATTGCTTCTATTGTGGTAAAGTAAAGTCTGGCTGAGGCAAAATGAAACCATGTGAAATGACGGGTGTTGGTTTCGTGAAAGCAGCGGAAAAAGAAAGGGTTACCTGAGAGGGATGAGAAACGGAGAGCATCAATTTAACTCCATCAACAGGGATTAGAGTAAAATGAGTGACGTGTAAATTCGACATGACTTGTCGGTGTTTAATTGGTGGGACAGCTGTTGAGACAGCAAACTGAGAGGACGGATCTGCACTCATAAACAGTAAAATAAAAATCCAAGTTAGGAACAATTCATTACTATTAACGTTTTCATTTTTGTTTTTCCTGACCTCTGGAGTCGTTGGCGCCATCGTGGTTTTCATCCCTCCATTATAGTAAAGTCGAGAGTCTTACTGACATAATAAAAAAGGACCCATACTCAAAAGATGGGTTCATTGTCACTCCCGCCGAACAACAACTCTAACGCTGCATGGTCCATTAAACGAGGGAAGGGCTAATGTGTGACCATGTAACATCATATCATAATTACATAAAAATTAATAACTCTGTTCGACGTCTCGGATTTTCACCGATAAATGTATAAAATTTTCAATAACTACAGTCTAAAGTAAAAAATTGTTATAATATAAAGCTTTCATAAGTTAAAGTTTTTATACCAATATTTTTCAACCGTTCTCCCAAACACTCTATAAATGTTTAAAACGATATCTATCACAAATTTATTTAGAGAAAATTACAGGACATGCCACAAATTGCTCGTGGCTAATAATAACTGGTATATGCCGAAGCCAGAGAGTCTATCTGTGTTGAAAAGACAACATAATTTGGTAGACATTATGTTAATCTACGCAACTGGTGACCGAAAACCCATAGCCAGTGGCACCATTCATTCCGGTAACCATTATGTAAGGCATGTGAATTTTTTTTTTGAAGGAAAAATATTTTTTATTTTCATGCAGAAGATTATTGAATAAACAATGTTAAGAATTCAAAATCATTCACCATATTTTTCTTAAAAAATACAATAACGAAAATTTTCAAAATTTAAAAGAACAATATACTAATTACACAACAAAAATTCACTTCACTTGCCACTTGGTAAAAGAAAAAACTTAGAATATCTCTCCTTATTTTCCTTTTCTTAGATTTTATTTTGAAATAAATTTCGGATATTTTTGGGAATATTGTCTCAGATATTTAGCAGGAAGAAAAACCAGTGTTATTTTTTATATTAGGAAAAAAAATGTTTTCAACGGAAAAAGATAAGAATTTTTTTGGTAAAAAAAAAATCAGGATAGTTACAAAAAAAAAAAAGTTGTAGCCATTCATAAATACTCAGAAAGACAAGGGTATGGTTACAAAAAGCATATTGTCCCGATAAATAGAAGGAAAACGTATCACGGGCCTATTTTCGCTTCTATTTTTCCGGAGGTAGAGGAGAGAACAACTGTCGTGTCCCCGAAGAAACCACAGAGAGAAAGCATAGAGTGAGAACGGATGTCCGGGATGGAACGCCTTCAGAGAATGTTTGCCGGGGCGGGAGGAGGTTTGGGTCACCCGCCACCGGACTCCCCTACTCTGGATTCGTCGGAGCAGGTGTACATTTCCTCGCTTGCCCTCCTGAAAATGCTCAAACATGGTGCGCCATTGTCTTCTCTTCCTATTCGATCTCTTCCTCTCTCTTCTTATTTTTTGGGTTTGATTCTTCGCATTTTTCTGGTTCTTGTTTTTTCTAGACCTCGTTTGGGGTTTGAGGGTTTCCTTGCTTTCTGGATTGCGCACGCACGAACTAGGGTTTATCAATATCGTTTTTGTTTCCTCTCTTTTGAATCTAAGAATGAAATTTGAGGAATCGAAACAGAATCGAAACCCTAATTAGAGAGCGTAATCTCTTTCATATGAAATTTTATAGTTGGATGGGACTTTACCGCGATTTGAAGTTCCAATTGGGTATAATTTTGATATGTTTATTTGGCACTTGACTGTTTTTTAATTTTAGGGAGAGCTGGGGTTCCCATGGAGGTCATGGGACTGATGTTGGGAGAGTTCGTCGATGAATACACTGTTCGTGTTGTTGATGTCTTTGCCATGCCACAGAGTGGAACCGGTGTTAGCGTTGAAGCTGTCGATCACGTGTTCCAGACCAACATGCTCGATATGCTTAAACAGACTGGAAGGTACTTCCTTTTTTATTTAAATTCGTGCATTTTTGATTTGGTTATTCCGGATTTGATGTTCTGGATTCCGGTTATGAAGTAATACTTGCCTTAAGTTGAAAGATATTGTTTCCTTACTTGAGAAAATATTGGAAAAAATCAATCAATATTAGATATGAGTAGATTTGTGAAATTATGTATTCCTGATGCCTCATTTTTTGTGAGTTTCGTCGATTTTGCTAAGGAAGGTTTATTGTTAATGGTGGTGGATGTCTAGTTTAGTTAGTTATCAAGGCTTCGGTTGTTGACAGATATCTGCAAGAGTTGGCTTATTCATGTCATATTCCATTAAGCTCTAAACTTTGTTGCTATATGTGACATCATAATGATGATGAGGACTTGTGGGTTGCTGGCTAATAGTGTATTTCTTTTGATTCATCTTGCAGACCAGAGATGGTCGTTGGTTGGTACCATTCACATCCTGGATTTGGCTGCTGGCTGTCCGGTGTGGACATTAATACACAGCAGGTTGTATTTGTTTTCTGTTTGTATTTTTGGCATGGAAGTTGTATTTTTTGTTCATTTTTGGTTTTTCCTGATTTTGAATTGTAACACATGGATATCATACACTTATTTATTTCTTCATGAAACTTTGATATTGATGGTGCTCGTATATATGAATAAATAGTTTAGTTTTCAAATCTCAGAGTAGCTCTGAACTACGGATGTGTGAATTATCCTCTGTTGGCCTTCTGCACTATGTAAGAAACTGCAACAAACTTTGATTAGAGTACTATCAATAAACTGCACTGTGTGTGACACATGGATATTATACACTTATTTCTTCCTTCTTGAAACTTTGTTATCAATAGTGCTCTAGTGTATGAATAAGTAGTTTAATTTTCAAATCTCAGAGTAGCTCTGAACTACAGATGTGTGAATTATCCTGTGTTGGCCTTTTGCACTATGTAAGAAACTGCAATAAACTTTGATGTTGATAGCTTGGGGATGACTTGAATTTTGATATGTGCACCTTTTACTTTCTTGTATGGAATATATGTTCTATGTTAGTAAGTATTTTACATATAATTTATGTGCATAATGCTCATGCTGAGTGATGCTTACGCAATGAGGACATTAATGCTATACCCTAACTGTAAAATATGCTTGTAAATTGACTCCATATCTCTTTTAGAGTTTTGAAGCTTTGAATCAACGAGCTGTAGCCGTGGTGGTGGATCCTATTCAAAGTGTGAAAGGAAAGGTGGTGATCGATGCCTTTCGCCTCATCAATCCCCAAACTATGATGCTTGGCCAAGAACCACGACAGACTACATCCAACCTTGGCCATCTTAATAAGCCATCAATTCAAGTGAGTGCAGGAAAAAAAAAAAAAAAATTTCATATCCCAACTGTTTTGCTGCCACAACTTCTTGACCTTTCATGACTCCGCTTTCAGGCATTGATCCATGGTCTGAACCGGCACTATTATTCGATAGCAATTAACTACAGAAAGAATGAACTTGAGGAGAAGATGTTACTTAACCTTCACAAGAAGAAATGGACTGATGGTCTAACGCTTCGAAAATTTGATACCCATTCCAAAACCAACGAGCAGACAGTGCAGGTAACCATTTACGAGTCTTATTGTTGTAGTTATCTTATCTATTATGGTTTTCTATGTTTACTATTAGGCAACGTAGTGTTTTGTATTTTAAAAAAAGCAGATTACCTACCAGTATGCATGGAAAGTTCTTGATATAGCCAAAAGCAGGATAAAGTGATGATAATCAAACTCAATTTTTTCTCAATGGCTCCCTCAAGGAACCTTGAATATGAATAAAAAACTTCTATGTGCTTTGCATTTTTATTTTTATTTTTATTTTTTTCTTTTTTGGGTTTAGAAGTGGGTTAATAATTTCGTTGCTTCAAGTTTTGTTCCCCATTCAGATAAATCTTGTATACTTTTGCCCATCTCGTTTCCGGTTTAAAACATCTGTCAGCTGTATTGCTTGCCTGAACAATTTTTTGTGCAAGTTAGCAAATTTTGGGTCCATGTAGATTCATGTATTTGGACACCATAGATCTCGTGGTAAATTGTAACTTGTCGTTTATGCTATGTTTGGTATGATGGATTATTGGAAGGAAAGAAAAGGCTGCAGAGAAAAAGAAAAGGAAAACATTTATGGTGGTTGTTCGGTAGAGTGGAAAGAAAACTATGAAGAGAAAATAGGAGGGATTTTTGAGCCATGGGGTCCACCATATTTTATCTTTCCAAAGGTGGCTAGATTATGAGAGAGAAAATATACTGTTCATGTCACTTGCTCTTTAAAGTACAATTTTGCCCCTTAAATTCCTTTTAATATTTTCTTTTGCCCTCTTTAGTTGGATAAAAGATTATTTATATGTATGTTTCAATTATTATATATATTTTTTTACAAACCTATTCCTCATTAACCTTGAGCAATTTTTTTGACGGGATTTTACCGTGGCAATTACATAAAGCTTTTTTTTTATCTGACAATTGTACATTATAATATTTGGGCAAAATAATAATTGTATTTATAATAGTTTTTCACTCCTTTGGTTTTTTTTGCAATACCAAACAAGAGAGGGTGAAATTATTTTCTTGCCACCTTCAAATACCAAACAAGTGAAGGGAAAATCAAAACCTTTTCTTTCCCTACAGTTTTCTTTGTTATATAATTTTCTCTTCCCTCTTATTTTCTTTCCTTCTTACTAATGGAGCATTAGGGAGCAGATTTCAAAGGGTTCAGTGATTTTCTAATTTTGTTTGAAAAGGTTATCTCTGAATTTGGTTTTCCTGATTAAAAGTCTGTTTCTGAATTATCGTTATGTGCATTAGTGCACCACTACATCACTTATAGGTTAAGATACTCTGCTTTCTTATTTATTCCGCTTGTTCACTTCTGAAAGTCATTCAACTGTTGGTTTGGTTTCGGATTTTCAGGAGATGCTCATCTTAGCAATCAAATACAATAAGGCGGTACAGGAGGAAGATGAGTTGCCACCAGAGAAGCTTGCAATTGTGAATGTGGGGAGACAAGACGCCAAAAAGCACCTAGAGGAACATGTCTCCAACTTAATGTCTTCCAACATCGTTCAAACTTTGGGAACAATGCTCGACACTGTTGTCTTTTAGAGTTTGTTTTCAAATCCAATAGTTGAAATATTGTGTTGAACCAAATGCAAAGCAAGCCTACTGATTCCTTGTAAGATCCCAAGAGCATGCATGCGAGCGATTCAAATATGTTCCGGTTCTGCTTGTATTTGTTTCTTACTGAATATTTTACTTGTTAAACACATTCAGTGTGTTGGACTTGAATTGCTTGTTCCACTTTATTGAATGGTTATTCCTTTTGCCGGCGCTTTGTGTTGGTCAGATACTAGATTTATGGGCTAAATTTACGTGAGAGATGTGCTCTAACGTGCCAGCGATCTTTTTCGGTTCAGTCTAAAGATATACGCGATTATAGCTCGTTTCTTGTGATTTTCGATTTTGATTGTCGGGCATTTAAACAAGTACCACACACAAAGGCTTTTTTTCAACATCATTTATGCAAAGGACGAGGACAGAAGCTGATCTAACGCTGACAATGAAAGCGAACGGGTTTCAAAAACAGAATCAATAGCATTTTTATTCAGGAAAAAATTACAATACGTGTCTAAATTATTATTATTATTAAATTAAAATTTAACACAATATTTAAAATATTTTAAAAATATCTTTAATGATATAGTAATTATTTTAATAATATTATATATTATATTATATAATTACATATAAATAATTTTAATAATATCATTATGAGACATTTGTATAATTTTTATAAATTAAAATAATATTTTAATTCAATAAAAATAATTAGACAAATTGTCGCATTAATCCTTTATTCAGCCCCACGGGGCAGTAAATCATGGGGCCCACTCTTAGTGAGCGTACTGGACCGGTGCTTCATGGGCCTGAAGAGCCAGGGTCAAACAGATACGGCAGAATCATTTCCTGCAAAGCTGCTTCAATTTTCCCACACACTACCAATAAGACACTGGTTTATTGCTCTGAAGCCTCATCATACAATGCAAGTCTACAGTAAACCACCTTATTTATTATTTATTATTATTATTATTATTTGCTTCAAACTTACTCCAAATTAAGCAATCACCCTTTGATTTACAAAAGAAGCCAAACGCTTAACCAATACCTCGGCCTCGTCAGACTCCGGCTGAAGGAGGTGAAAGATGTGATCCTCTCCTTCAGTCTCCACAATCTCAATCGTCCCTTCCCAATTGCTCTCCTTCACTTTCTCGTAATAGAGCCACCCTCTATCCTTCAGTATGTCCTTGCCAGCAACAACTACAAGAATTTTACCACAACCCTTCAATCCCTCCAGACTCGGAGCTCCGTCCGCAAACGGGTTGATCAGCGGGTCATCGTTTCCCTTATCCGATGGACAAACCACCTTCCACCACCGGCCCACCGTCGCTCTCCTAACCGGATCTCCACCCTCCGAACCCACCGGATCCTCGCCCCAAAAGTAGGGATGAATCAGACCGATCCCAGCTATCTTCAGACCCGGCTTGGGGTCCGACCCGGATATCCGGTAAACCATGTGGTGTGCAATGTTAGCTCCGGCGCTTTCCCCGAGAAGGAACACGTGGTCCAAATCCACGTCTTCCTTGAGCCACGGCTCATTGGCGGCGGAGTCGGAAGCGAGCCACTGGAGCGCCGCCCAACAGTCGTCGTACGCGGCGGGGAGAGGAATCTCCGGTGCCAACCTGTAGTCGACCGAAACGACAGCAACTCGAGCCGCGGCGACCAGCCGATTCAGGTAGTTGTGGTAGAGCGGGTCGGCGGTCGACGATACGAAGAAGCCTCCTCCGTGGAAGTAAACCACCAGTGGAAGCTTGTCGTTTTTGTCGAGATTTTTTACGTCCGGACGGTAGAGTCTGGCGGAGACGCCGGTTTCGGGCGCGAAAACGACGTCCTTGGAAACAACGCCGGTTTGAGGGTCCAGACCCGGTGGTGCGACTTGGGTCCCGGCGAGCCTCTCGATGGTTCCGTCCGTGTAGAGCAGGAGAAACGGGGAGGCGTCGATTGATATTTCTTCTGGTGATTTGGTCGAACCCATTTTGGTGTTTGGTGTGGATATGAGAGAGAGGAAGGCGAAGGGGATTTAATAAAGTTGGGAAGTTGACAGCTGCGAGACTTGACGTGGGAAAGAATTATTACGTCCAATTACCCGTGGCGATTATTGAATTAAGTAATTCTAGAATGGCCTCGTCAGTTTTGTTAATAACGTTAGATAAGATCGCTGACTAATTACACCGACAAAATGGGGACGACTTTGGAGTGATTTAGGGTCGTGTAAAATGTTATAAAAAACGACAATCATTTAGGCTGCTGAGTCTGTCAACGAAATATCTTCCTTTTGAGGATCTGACCAACAATTTAGTTGCGGGCACGATTCGCAGGAGACTTTTGGAGCCAGACAACGAACCAGGAGTTTGGTGAGGGAATTTATGAACTTTTGCCATTGACGAACGTCTAGTTGTTGCGGTTTAAATATTATTTCTTGTTTAGGGTATTTGACTTTTTTTTACGTTAAAAAAAAGTACGAAACCACGACGGACAAGAAAAGAAACTCAAGAGTGTATTTGGCAACATCATTCTAATTTATTACTTTCTATTGTTATAGTTTAAAGCCCCTTGTATGAATGTGAGAATCAAATCCTTGCTGTGTTGCTATTATTTTTGGAATTTCAAAAAGGTTCTGAAACTAGAGTGCACGATTAGGTCGTCAAAGGCCGGAAGCTGCGGTGGCTGGGCTTGACTGGTGCAGGTCGGTGAGGGGTGATAGGGGTGGGGCTATGGCGGTAGGTCAGTGAAAAAGATGGTTTTTTTTTTTTTTTCCACAGCTAGTTTTTTATTTTTTATTTTTGAATAAATGTTATAATCAAGTGCAACAAGAACTATATAAAATCATGTTGAGATTAAATGTTAGCTTGAGATCATTCTCTACCAATAGAGAATTTTATCATTCTCCACCGTAGACTAACTCTTTAATATTTTGTTTTGATATTCTATCATAATTTACAAAATTAATTTAAGATTCATTAATAAAGAAAATTTTAAGTCAAAAAATATAAACTCTTGTGCTAAAATAATATGCTTGAAATCTATAAACTATCGTTTTAATATTTTTTAAATAATAATATACCAATATATCAATATGATCTTTCTCTAGAAATCCATATACTAAAACGATAATATCCATTTATAAATCTCGAGAAGTGTATCTTCTGCGGATACCGACAATAGCGATTTTGCCAAGCTCACTTATAAGGAGTTGGAAGATCTCCATGATTATGCTTATAAGAATGCGTATACAAGCTATAAAGTACATTCCTGACGCAAGGAAATGTGCATATAATTTATTTATCTATTTATGACTGGTTTTACCGAGCACTATAAAAAAAACTATATTTAACGACATATTATTTATGACATGTAGTTTTTAAATGTCGTTGAAAAGTATATATAACGACATCTCCAACAAAGATGTGGTTAATAACATTTAAAACAATAATAAATGACATCTGTATAGATGCCGTATTAAAGGTCTTATTTTAACGACAATAGTTTAGTGTCGTTAAATTATTTAACAATAAGTAGGAGATGTCGTCAAAACCTTGGAGATTCTACATCATCCATTGTAGACGACATCTTGACTAATGTCATCTATAAAGGGTGTCTTGGAATCTCCAAGGCTTTGACGACATATCCTACTTGTCGTTAAATAATTTAACGACACTACATTATTGTCGTTAAAAGGAGACCTTTAATACGACGTCTATATAGATGTCGTTAATTATTGTTTGAAATATCGTGAACGACATCTTTGTTAGAGATATCGTTGTATGCACTTTTCAATAACATTCAAAAACTACATGTCGTAAATTATATGTCGTCAAATGTAGTTTTTCTTATAGTAGGGGTATGTTGTATAGTGTGTATAAATGTATCAGAAATAAAATTACGATTCCACGTTGAAATCATTAATCGTGCTGTTAAAGAAACTTAAAAACAGAAGAATCGGTACCCTCTACAAGAGTTCAACTAGCTAGTATGGACCCACAAGAATGTTAGAAAAATGGTTTGTGTCAAACAAAAAAATAACAAAAAATAACAATTTTTTTTTCTTTTTTAAAAGTGGATGGCAATTATTGTATCAGAGGATCATTGGTTAAAATCATTTTACTCATACAACAGTAGGCTCTAATTTAAAAGACAATTTTTTTTTTACATTCAGTGTATTATTTTATGAGTATCAAAGTTTAAACCTCGTTGACTTTAGACATAAGTGATAAGGAATGTTTCTCAAATAAGAAATGTAAGCTGTGTATTGACCAAGGCAAAAATCATGGAATGCAAAAATAATGGGATAATGATTAAGCAAAAGCCTGGCACTTGACAAAGCCCATAATTTATGGGATAATGATCAAGAAAATTCTGCTGACGTTGGAGCCAATACAGTAAGTCTGCGCTAACAAGGAAAGCATTATCATATCACACTAATTAGGGGCATAATCTAATTAAGTCATTTATGCTCTTTATTGCAATTGCCTGATTCTGTAATATTGAAAAGGTTATGTATAAGTATATGCATTCGAACAATGAAATAAAAGAATTAGAGCTTTACCAAAATTCAAAAAGTCTTTACATTCCACCGCCAACTTGAGGGGGCATGATAAGGAATGTTTCTCAAATAAGGAATGTAAGCTGTGTATTGACCAAGGCAAAAATCATGGGATGCAAAAATCATGGGATAATGATTGAGCAAAAGCCTAGCAGTTGACAAAGTCTATAATTCATGGGATAATGATCAAGAAAATTCCACTAACATTGAAGCCAATACAGCAAGTTTGGACTAACAAGGAAAGCATCATCATATCACACTGATTAAGGGTATCATGTAATTAAGTCATTTATGGTCTTTATTGCAATTGCCTAATTCTGTAATATTAAAAAGCTCATGTATAAGTATATGCATTCGAACAATGAAATAAAAGAATTAGAGCTTTACCAAAATTCAGAAAGTCTTTACATTCCACCTCCAACTTGAGGGGGCATGCTAAGGAATGTTTCTCAAATAAAGAATGTAAGCTGTGTATTGACCAAGGCAAAAATCATGGAATGCAAAAATCATGGGATAATGATTGGGATGATGATCAAGAAAATTCCACTGACGTTGGAGCCAATACAGCAAGTCTGCACTAACAAAGAAAGCATCATCATATCACACTGATTAGGGGCACCATATAATTAAGTCATTTATGTTCTTTATTACAATTGCCTGATTTCGTAATATTAAAAAGCCCATGTATAAGTACATGCATTTGAACAATGAAATAAAAGAATTAAAGCTTTACCAAAATTCAGAAAGTCTTTCAAGAAGTACTACAGGAGCACCGTAGTATAGGGATAATATTAAGAGAGATCTATATGTAGTGGCTCATCCACATCTCGTGCGTTGGAGAAATCTATTAAATTTTTTGGGTTGAAAAGAAATCTAATAAATAATTATATTTCAAGATCTCGCTTACATACGTACACGCAACAAATCGAGAAATCTATTGTGACGACCGCCTTTTCAGGCAATTACTTAACTTTCTTAAACATAGTTCTTAAACATTGATCCTACTTACTTAGTAATAAAATACTGAATTAAAATTTTTTTTAAACGTACTTAAAAACTGTTGCGACCTTTGTCATCGTTCAAGTTGAGACCTTGCTCAACATTTACCTTTAAAACTATTTCAAATCATTTCTTAGAATTAAATAAGAAACATTTATCTGAATCGTAACTTAAAATTTAACTTTATGATAATATAAAACATTTTGTAAAATATATCATAAAACCTTGAAAACACTTTTTTAAAACTTTCATTTTTACAGAAATTAAAAAACACTATATTAAATAGTGGAAAACATTTTCTTTATGTAGCGGAGCAAACTGTGATGGTATCCATACTCAAATCCTTGCATCTGTCTTTCACAGTACCCAGCTCTTCTAATAGGTCCTACCGGTCACCCATAAGCTACCTACAACGTGAAGAAACTTTTAATGAACTTTTGCTCAGTAAGTACAAACATAGTCTCACAAATCATTAAAATATGTTTTAAAACTTTTCTCATAAAAACCTTTCTCTTGAAACATTTTTCATACACGTTTTTCATAAACATTTTTCATAAAACATTTATAAAATGTTTTTCATAAACGTTTTCATAAAGCACTTTTGTAACATTTTTCATAAATGCTTTTCATAAAATATTTAACATAAAATAATCCTCAGATTGCTTTTCATAAACATCATTTATGTTTTCATAAACACTTAATATAAAACATTCCTTAGAATGTTTTTCATAGCATATAAATGTTTTATAACAAGGAAAACAAGAAAATCCAAATGCATGTTTCCATTTATGCTTAATTATGAACTATAGATTATGAATGTCTTATGAACGTTCTTTTCTTACTTTAACTTTCTATACTTGTTCCTTAACTTCCCTTATCTTACTTTAACTTTCTATTATTATTCTTTAACTTTCCTTATCTTACTTTAGTGATCACACCAATATCATCAATCATGAGATCATAAACATGATGCTTCTCTTGTAGAAAACTTAAGACCATCAAACATCAAGGTCATAGACCTCACACCTAGGAGGTCAAACTTTGACTCTACTTTCATTACCTCACAACTAGGAGGCTGATAGACACTTTCTTGTTATCTTTACGTTACCTTCTTATTAAATTTAGTGAGCATATCAAATGCAATCATATCATATGCAAACACATCTGCAATTTATAGCTTATATTATAAAATCTATTGCATAACAAATGCAACTTATAACATAACAATGCAACATAAAACATAAACACATTTTGCAAATAATCTCTTGTACTCTAAAACTTATTGTAAACTTTTTACAATAACAAAATGCAATCACTAAACTTATAAATTAAACTGTAAAACTTTATGCATTAATAAAATGCTATCATACTTTAAAAACAATAATTGAAAATACATTGCAAACCTTTACTTGATTTTTTAAACTTTATACATATTAAATACAATCATGCTTTAAACATAATAGTTGCAAGTACGTTGTAAATTTTGATTTAACTTTAAAACTTCTTGTATAACAAATACGAACATGCTTTAAAAACAATTTGCACAACAATTGCAAACATATATATGAGCATTTGAAAATCATTTACTTCACGCTATAGGTAAGGTTTGAAACTTACCCGGACTATGCTCTAGCGTACTCTATTCCGTTCCTTTTTCTTTTATTAGTCGGCTTCTGTGTCCTGATTATACGACACCTGACTAATTGTTTACTTTCTTTTTATCAATCTACTTAATTGATAATAAAACGTAAACGTTAACCATTCTTTCCTTTTAACTTGACTTCTATACTATCCGTTTACCCTTGTCTTTACTTAACCTTATAAACCATTTGTTTGCTTTTCCTTCACTTAGCCTTGTAACCCACCGGGGTTACTTTTCCTTTACTTAAACATCCCTTATTAAATTTCTCGTCTCATGTGACGGTTTTGTTACTTAATGTATTATGAAACATTTTTCGTCTCAGAACGTTATGCTAATTTGGAGTGTTCAACTCTGTTCTAGCCGTTTTCTTAAAAATAACAACTTTACCCTTAACGGGTGTTTCGTCAACTTCGTAACTCTATAAAACCCATTGCTTAACCTTAACATTTCATTACCTACATAGTACGAAAAAAATTTCACTAAGAAACATTTCCCGACATTGGGCATTTTAGGTTCGTTTTGGCATTTTTTTCATAAAATGACCATTTTGTCCTTTAATTAAATTTTCTTTTATTCATTCATTGCCTAAACTTTAAATCCTTAAAACTTAGCATCTATAATACTTACTAACTACAGCAGTATAGCAAACCAACGTTCTTTAGTAAAAATCCAGTTTTCACATAATTTACGGTTTTAGTCCAAAATACAAAAATATTTGTATTTTTTCCCCCAAAACTAAAAATAATCTTTTTAAACTATTAGTCCCCATTTTTCATGAGGAACATTTTTGCTCAAAGTACCATATTCAAAATCCTTTAAGAAAATTACATTTTTGCCCTTTAAAATTTTTTTCCAATTTTAACAAATTCTTGTAAAATTAAATTCTCACAATCGGTTGAGATTTTTGATGAACTGTTTACAATATTTAACAGTTTTATCGAGATCTACAACTTTCATGTTTTAACTTTCTCAAAATTCCTACTATACATGGGTGTTTTTGGGCATTTTTCAATTCTGCTGGGAAGAAACTTTTTTTTTCAATTTAGTCCTTGGGGCATTTTTGTAAAAATCTATTTTTAATCAGCATCTCTATCCTTGCAAGGACAGTTCCAACCTTTGTTTCAATCATTTTTATGCCAAATCATCATTTTTACAAAATTAGTACTAAAATTACAAAAATAGTACTTTTTGCAAAAACTAACATTTTTAACAATTCAACCCTAACTTTCACAACATCAACATACCATAAATCATATTTCTATAGGATTCAACCAAAAACTTGCTCAAGAACACATATACTTTTAAAGGAATAAAAATCAAAATAAAAATCACAAATTTTCAAAACTTTAAAATTCAAAACTTACCCTAATTAACACTTTGTGCTTCTAGCCCTCCAAGAGCTCCTTTAAAACCTTTTTCCTAAGCATTCCTCACACAAAATTGCTTTGAATTAACTTTCCTTCCTTAACCTAAGAAAAACCATGAAAAACCTTGAAAAAAGTTAAGGTTTTTACCTTAAAACTTGATAAAATCCTTGGGCTTCACTTCTTGAACTTAATTGGGGCTAGTTTTGCAAATATGGGAAGTTGATAAATTTTTGAGGAAGCTCATCCATGGTTGCCGGTTTGCAAGGAAGAAGAAAATGGGAGATTTTTGGCTAAACTCACATTAAATGCATACTTATCCCACTTGGTGACTCACCAAGTAATCCATAAGTTTACTAATGTGGCATAATCTGATTGGGCCACCTTTCATGGCTTGGTGGCCCAATAAAATTCAATTGGGTGTCCACTTTGTGGGGCCTAAAAATTTACACTGTGTAATTTTCACCACACAGTATTTTTCTTATATTGTTGCGGTAAAATCAGTGCAAAAACATATTCTTAGATTGTATAAAATATTTTACTTACCTTTGGTTTATTTTTAGAGGCCAAATATAACCTTTCTTATTCATCCATATTCTCTAAGCAGTATTATTTCTATACTGCTTTAACTTAAACAGTCTAATTTTTATACTGCATAATCTTAAACAGTCCAAATCTTACATTGCATTATTCTAATACTATACAATTTTTCATGTTAGTATACAATATTTTTCCTTAAACTGTATTTTTTGTCTTAATATAATCCTTAACTTAATGTATTTTTAATGTAGTAAAAATGCTCGGGTGTTACATCTATCTCAAATACAGCAATTCATAATATATATTTAAACTAATAAAGAGTGATACAATGGGATAGAATTGCATTATTATCTTCTAGAGTGAATGATAATTAAATCAATAGGCGACTTCCCGCAATATAGGGAAGATGGTAAACAAAAAGAATTGTTTTTTTAAGGATAATATATTTTAAATCAAGAAAATTACAAACATTAATACTAACTCATATGGTTTGTTATAAAGGTATCCATGTAGTGTTAAATTAGTGTGCCAATATCAAATTTTAAAATTTGAGTAAAAAAAACACTCTCTAACGCATTGTTTTTTTTTCTTTTTTTGTATGTATTATGCCACTAAGTATTACATATGTCAATCTTATAATTGGCTGATATAATGACCTTTTCGTTTAATCAATATTATAATACTATTGTCCAAATTACTGCAAAATTAAAAAGTTTAATTTTACAAGTTTTAAAGTTTAATAATTTTGTCACAAATTAGATATACATTTGATATTACGTAATGAATTTTAGGAACAAAATATAATAGCATATCAAATAGGTCACTTTTGTAATTTTTTTAGGACAAAAAATAACTTTGATACTAACATTTGCATTAAAGATGGTCCATAAAAAATATTGCAAACAAATTACTAGCGATTTTGTTGAACTCACTTTGAATAGTGAAACGAAGAATGCCTTGTTAAATGAATAAAATTAAAGGTCTTACAGATGGGTGGAGCAATGTGAACAAAATAGATCACACCATACCCATCCTTCCATGCCCCCATAAATAAATAAATAAGAGCAAGAAGAGACGTACATTTTTTTTTAAAGGATATGTACATTTTTCAAGTTAAAGGCTTAAGTCATTAACAAGAGTAACCTTATATTTATTTGAATAATTTTTGTATATGATAAATAATATATTACACCTCATATTTATTATTATAACTTAAAAGACGGGAACACAGACTCTCTGTTTATTATTATAACGTATAATAAATGATTTGAGTTTTTTTTTTTTTTTTCCGACATCAAGAGTTTGGTTTCAATATATGTTGTTTGTTTGTTTAACAAAACAGAAAACATACAAAGCAAAAATTTTAACCTACGAAAATTTTTTACCATCAGTGCTATATTTTTCCTATTATTAATTTTATGACTTCCAAAAAAGAACATGTGTTGTAATGCAACAGTTCATCGTTTCGAAATTTTATGTCATTACTGGAATTATGTAATTTATGTTACATTGTCTCTCATAACTTTTAAAATGCGTTTTTCCATCCTTTCAAATTTTTGTTTCTTTGCCAGTAAATCACTTGTATTTTTAAATTATGTTAGATTTTGAGCATTTTGCATTGTATTTTTCCCTAATTATATCACTTGTATTATTTTATTTCCTCTCCATCGATTTTTAAAAGATGTCTATATATCCCTTCAAACTTTATTTTATTAACAAGTGACATCCTTGCGTTCAATTCTGTTCACTTTTTTGCTTCAACTTTACAGACATTCCGTGGATTGTCCTGGACATAATCAATTATTCCTCCAAAAAGTTAAAATAAGTATTAAAACATGATCATATTAAAAAGAAAATTTCTAAAAAAGAACACTATTACTTAACATGATAGAGTTACTCTATCACTCATAGTTGGGTGGGGCCTACCCATATGTAAGAGACGAGTTTAGCCCCACCAGGTTTAAATGAACCGGGTGTTTGGCAAAGTGGTGAGAACTGCGGTTCCTAACACAAACTCAGTTATGAATAATATAAAGCTTTCACATGCTACAGTAACAATAAAAAAAAATTGCTACAGTATAAAAGCTCTCACATGCTACAGTAAAAGTGGTTCCCACCACCTTCCAAACACCCTAAAAAGTTCTCTGAAAACAAATTGAATGATACAATTTTTTTGTGGTTGGTAGTTGCGACCACACTGGTAAGTCAAAAGTGATGCCAATACATCGAACAACAAACACAAAAGATTAACAATAACAACAATTCAAATCAGAGTAGGCATGTCTCTATTGAGGAAAGCCGCCAGCCGTCCGATCAAGTCTTATGCATTTTGCCCCTCCAAATCTTTCGAATAAAACAGATGATCTTCACCTATATTCTCCTCAATCTCGACAACACCCATCCAGCCACATCTACTCAGCACATCATAATACAGCCGACCCCTATCCCTCAACGCATCCTTCTCCACCACACAAACCAAGACTCTCCCGCACCCAATCGCCAAGCTTGGAGCGTCTTCGGCCACCGGGTTGATCCGAGGGTCATCATAACGCGATTCCGACGAAGGACAAAAGAGTGGCCCAACCCGGTCCACAAACGCCATCGTCTCCGGGTTCGATTCCTCCGACCCGATCCGAACGGATCCCCAAAAAAGGGCACTGGAACTCGGGGTCTCCCGCTGCCAGGCCAAGTTATGGGCTATGTTGGCGCCGGCGCTCTCTCCGGCCAAGAAAAGGCGCTCGAAATCCACGTGGTCGTTGAGCCAGGGCTCCGGGCCGTTACCGCCGTGGTGGGAAACAATCCAATGCAGCGCGGCCCAGGAGTCGTTATACGCGGTCGGGAGGGGGTGTTCGGGGGCTTTGCGGTAATTTATGGAGACAGCGAGGCCTCTGGCTTGGGCGACGAGGGCATTCAGGTAATTGTGGCACTTGGGATCGACTGGGGAGGAGACGCAGAAGCTGCCGCCGTGGAAGTAAACGACGAGAGGGAGCTTGTCGAGTTTGGTGTCGTTTTTTGGTGGGAGGTAGAGGCGGGCTGTAATGTCGGATTCGGGGATGGGGATGGTGATGTCTTTGGATACGACGCCGTTTTGGGGGTCGGTGGATGGCGGGACGGTGTCGCTGCCGACGAGTCTTTCGACGCGGCCGTCTTTGTAGACTCGGAGGAGTGGCGGTAGTTCATAGGCTATTTCTGATTTGGTTGAGTTGTCCATTTGGATATAGCTAGAAGTTTTTCTGGATGGTGCTCCTCTCTTCCCTTCGTTCTTTTCGTTTGTGGACGGGTGATGTTTGCAGTTTACATGTCAATATTTTTGACAAATTTGTCAAAAAAAAAAAAAAAAAATTCATTAATAAGTAGTAAAGTTATTTTAAGTTATGGATGGTACTTGAGAAAAATATATATATTAAGGAAACAAAGTTTAAGAAAAATAAAGGGGATGGTAAAGTTTTTAGAGTTTTCAAAGACGTGGGTGTGTTTTAGATTTTAGGTAATTTGGAATCAACCTTATTTATTACTCTTGAAGAAAATAAAAAAACCATGAAAACAAATTACATTATATGATTTTTTTTAACAAAAATAAAAAGCATATTTTAAAAATTTTGGCATAAATAACCTATTTAGGATTAATGTGAATAATTTATTTATTTCTATATTAATTATGTAAATAATTTATTTAGCTCAAATACCTCCTCATTAGATGGAAATTATAGAAAGTGTCCTTTTTACAAAACTAATTGTAGTAAATTGTAAGTTTTAAAAATATTTGTAACAAATGTTAAATTTATACTGTAAGTAATTTATTTACTCGTTTGTTTATAATGTAAATAATTATTATTTATATAGTAAATGAATTTATGATACGAATAATATATTTATCTCTTTGTTATAATGTAAAAATTTATTATTTACATAATAAATTATTTACATTATAAATTATTATTTACTATAAATATTTTTAAAATATAATATTTATTTTAAAAAGATTTTAAAATCTAACATTTCTATTTTAAAACATATAATTTACTCCAAAAGAAAATTTAAAATAAATGCAATATGCCCCCTTTCCCACCCGCCAGTCTTTCGGGGGCTCCTCAGATGTGCCCCTTATCCAGCCCAGTTTGGTTAAGAGCACAAAACCAAAGCCCAAATAACCAAAGCCCAAATGACGCTTGCTCTCCAACACTCGGCCAACGTCGAAGTTGTCGTCTTTAGATTTTTCAATTATTTTTCGATTGCCCGCAAAAGAAAACGACAGCAAAAGGCCCAGAATTCATCAAGCTCGCCGCTTTTACCTTTCGGGTTTTCTGCAGCGAGAGAAGTTGGAAATGGAGAAGATGATGGCTCTGAGATCGATATACCGGTCAGCCTGGTCTAGATCTTATCGCGTGCCGGCCGTCAACCTGCAGCTGCTCCGCCAGTACTCTGCTGCTCGAAACCTCTTCAATTTCTCATCGCCGCCCACCTCTTCTTCTTCTTCTTCTTCTCCCAACGCCTTCGCTTCTTCTGGTACACTTTCTTCTCTTTAATAAAAGCCTCCAAATTCATTCTTCGCTTTCTTGACTCAGATCAAGCTTTGTTTATTCTTATTTTGTCGTGCTAGTCTCTTCTTATGGAAAGTAATTCTCTTTACTGGGTCAATTTATTCTTGCTTTTCGCACTTTTTCCTGTTTGATTATATGTCTGAATGATCCATTGCAAACGGAATCCCCTTTTTGTTTCCGATAGGCAACTTATTTGCTCAGGCATATATTCAGGATCTAAATTTCAATCCACTGCTTAATTATTTTACTACGAGTTTGCAGCTCTAGAAGCTTTTTTTGCATGCCTGAATTCTTTTAAATGCTGTATCAATCCCTTGCCTTAGTATTAAGTTTGGCTCTTTATGGAGTCCAGGACTTTTCTTTTTCTTTTTTTTTTTTGGACATATGCATATTCACAATTTCGAAGGACAGAATCTTGATGGTACATAAATTATGCAGCAACATTAGTAGGGTGCAATAAATTCCATTTCTTTATTTGTTGTCCTGTTAGTTCTTACATTTGGTAGATCTTGTGGCCATCAGTTTTGCAGTCTGTTGCTTGTTGCAATGTGCTAATGTTCATTTCATCTAGTCAGATTATCGAGTTTCTTCGTTCTTCGGTTCTCTTCGGTTATTATGCTCTTATTTTGTTCTCTTTTAGATAACTGTTATATGTTGTTATCCCTAATTTTTTGAATTATATAGATTGCAGGTCTCCTCTTTCAATGGGTTTGGGAAGTAGACGATTTTATAGTGAAGACGTAACGCACTTGCCTGTCATAAAAGACCCTGAGCTAGAGAGGGCTTTTAAGGATTTGTTGGCTGCCAGTTGGGACAAACTCCCTGATGCTCTTCTCCATGAAGTAAAGTCGGCATTGAAGAAGAGCAGCGACGACACTGGCAAGGAGGTAGTGACCAATGTTTTTCGCGCAGCAGAAGCAGTTGAAGAATTTAGTGATATGCTTATGAATCTTAAGATGGAATTCGATGACACCATTGGCATGTCTGGCGAGGTATTGGTGTGCACATGGATTGATAAGTTTCTATTTCTTTTTTTTTTTCTCTCCAATTCTGATAACTTTGATGTTTTGAACTTGGTTGTAGAATGTCAAGCCCTTGTCAGACGAGCATGCGAATGTGCTTCGCACTATCTTTACTCGCTACTCTACCTACTTGGATGCATTTGGGCCTGATGAGGGCTTTTTGCGGAAGAAAGTGGAGACGGAGCTGGGAGCGAAGATGATATTCTTGAAGATGAGATTCCGTGGGCTAGGTGCCGAATGGGGAAAGGTATTTACAAATATAGAAAACTTTGGTATTTGTCTCAGAACGTGACTCTAGAAAAATTTCCAACTACGTGGCACGTGAGAATCAGGGGCAAAAACTAATGAGTTTAGAGTATGTTGGCAATTGCAAACCCTTTTTTTTCCACTAATTTTTCCCTCTTTTTGGAATGGGAATCAGGAAGGGGACTCGCCAAGAACTTGTCAAATAGATGCCTTGCCTTAAAAGCTTTTCATTTCTGTAATGCTTACTATACTTTGGTTTGCTGAATGCAGATAACAGTTCTCGGAACCTCCGGGCTTGCTGGGTCATATGTTGAGCAAAGAGCATAACTCAATATCTTCGAGAGCTTTCAATATTTATAATCTTTCTTGTGTTTAGAATCATGTTTCTGAATGTTTTGAGAAAGAAGACCTGCATATCCTCAGAGAACCGTAATTTTCGGGCTGATGGCTGTTCAATAAGAGCTTATCTCTGTCAACAATAATACTGGAAAATATGGCATCTTGTTTTTCATTACAACCTAGAATCTTTCAACTTTTATTGCACTGCAGAACCGAGTTGGCTCTATTCACCGGTGCACTTATGCTTCCTTTTGCAGAAAGAATTTTAGTTAGTTGTATGCAAAATCGCGATTTTACTACGGGTGAAAAGGCATATGTTTTGTAATAATCCACAGGTTATCTGTCCTCGTGATGACGTGTTAGGGAAAATTTCAAGATGACCATCCTCTTCATTATCGTTTTGCAGTAGAATGAAATATCTATCTTAACAAAAGTAGTGGCCTCAAATCAGAAAGTTAGTTATTGCTTGATTTCTAGCCTGGGATGATCCTTTTTTGTTTTTCATTTGTGCTTGAAGATGTTCGTTTTATCTCCAATTCCAGGATTGAATTGCATGGGATTGAAAAACCCTGTTTTTATAAAGAGCAGATGTTGACGTTATATGTCCTCTTAAAAAGAAAAAGACGTAGAAGTTTACTGCTGGCTACCCATCACGTGTCTACACGCTTCTCTCGTTAAGAAATTGAATGTTAGCTGGATGTAATGTTTTCAATAGGAACCTGTTCGCTAAGGGTACTGCAGTAGTATTAAAAACAAAAAATCAATTTTGGATAATTAGGGCGGCCTCCTAGCCTTAGCGGCATGGATTTGTGTCCAGCTAATACGTTGCTTGAGAGAATGATTAGAACCAACAATTTTGATTCGAGAACTGTAGCATATGATGGCGTTGTATTGTAGCAACTTTTTTGTTTGTTATTATAGCATGTGAAAGCTTTACACTATTTACAGTTATAACTGAAAGTTTCAATCTTTTTTCTAAACAACCTATCAAGCTTGAAAGCCAGTTTGGGAACACAAATTGAACCAAAACTGTAGCTATTAATTTTATGGGAGAAAACAATAAAGCAAAATTGGTTTAAATCACAACCTTTAGTTCGAATCAATGTCCCCAAACAGACGAAATAGTTGGTTGTGTTATTAGGGCGTAACTAGCTGGTTTGTTTGTTAATCATTAAAAAAAAAAGGATCACTAGCACTGTTAATCGTTGAACTATAAATGTTGTAGCATTAGTATCTAAACTTTTAATTTTGATAAATTACTCCTTGAACTTATTTTTTTGCATGTTTGGTTTGAGACACAAAAGTTGATGGATGAACATAAGTAATTCACATCCTTGTCGCATAATAATTGAAAATTTTTCATAAATAACTACCGTAAGTGCAAAAAGTTATACTTTTCAATGGGTTTTCTTAGTAACAAAGATAAAATTTTGCATACAACGTAGCTCTTTCTTCATTTAAAAAAAAAAAAATCTGTGTGAACTTTTAAGTTATCATGTGATGGGTACATGATTGTCTTTGTTAAATTATAAAAATCCCCTGTCAATTTTATTTTCAAGGACCATAATTATTTACAAAACAAAAAAAAAAATGTTCAGGTTTCGCACCTCCGTCGACTAACAGTGTTAAGTTTGTGAGGTCTTGCAGTTTTGCTTGGTCCAAATTGGTGGAGTCAAACCAAGCATGCCTTTAGCTCCCTTTTGATGGCTTAGTGTGCGCTCGGCTAAGTGGGTGGGATCTGCTCAACCATCCACCATGGTGATAAAGCAAATATCATCATTACAAATTTATAACACACCTTTGGTGGCTATCAGTCTCCACCTTCCACAATGGCCGAATACAACCATTACTAAAAGAAAAGAACTGAGCTTTACATTCTTGTTCTCCGTAGGAGAGCATGAAAAAGAGCTTCTTTTTTTTCTTTTTCTTTTGCTTGGAATCACGAGAAAAACGCTCAAGTGTGCTTCTTCAAGAACAAGGATATAAAACCAAGAGAACAAGTAGTCTAAAAGATATGATGAAGAAGACAATTCACACTGAAAGTTTTGACCCCCGGTATGCATTTTATTGCTTGATACGCCAAAAAAACTGATAATATTTAGAGTAGAAAAAAATCAGCAGTAAGTGAGCTTGGCAGTTTTGGTGCCTTTACACCATGACCAAGATTCTGTAGGGGACTTGGGCAGAGGCGGAAGCAACACAGCCTTACGACAGAGGCCAAAAGGCCAACCAACCTTCACAGTGACAAAATTCTTGAATTATGGAACGCCTCTGAAACTCTTTCAAATCCACCCCTACCCCATCTAAGCTGGAGCTGCGTGAGAAGCATGTCTTCACAGAAACAAACACCTCCTTACTCGCAGCACTCGAACAGCACGAAAAACAGCTTTTCACAGACAAAAACTCCTCTCCTTTATAGTCATCATCGTTCATCTCCTCTTTTTGTTCTAGCCCTTTTGGGGTCATGTATAATTCTCTGGTTATTGGAGAGTAAACCCAAGAAAAGCTATCTGACATCAAAAGTATGGGCTTCCTCCTCAACTTCTTTAATGCGCTGCTTTGAATCACAGAAACAACCACCAGAAAGAGAAAAAAGAAAGTCAAAGAATAGCACAATACACGAAGCTGAATATTTCAGTTGGGGGTGATAGTCCGTACTTCTTGTTCATCATACAAGTCACTTGGTGGATATTCCTCGTCAGGGCTTGAAGTCGAAAAATGTCCTCCAAAGGCATGGCAATTGGAAAAAGCGTCCTTCAAACATGCGGCGAGAAATTTGCATCTCTGGGAGGGATTTGTTGGCTCTTCTTCATGATAAGAGACAGTCATGTTTGAGGAGAAAGTTAAGAGAGAAAAATTTGCTTTAGGTTACAGAAGCACAGAGATATATACACACAAGTTTTGAGAGATAATTCCTACTTGTTTTGATGTTCAATTTGACTTCCTTTAGCGATAGTGGCCTTTCAGCTTATTTGATAATTATATTCTTTGGGGTAGATGCAAAGTTAAAAAGCACAAATCACGCTTCTAAGAAATGGACTTAACAAATTCCATTTAAAAGATTCACACGTTTGTTTCAAATCTATTATTCTTTTGAAGAAGTTTACTTTATATTTGTTTGTTTCTTTAAATTTCCTTGATTTTGGGCTTAATTCTGTTGTTTTCAGTGGTTCACTTCCAGATGAAGTCATGGTGAACTAAAGACATATTACCAAACCACGACTAAAATGGACAAATCTGTTAAAAATATAAATCCTTTCGTTGAAGTTATTTCAGTAGAATATAATATGTAGAAACAAACAAGTAAACTACACTCACTAAGCATCTGGGTCCCATACGCTTTTCAATGGAAATCAATTTTAAGAGTTTGAGAAATTTAGCCAAAAAAGAACAAACAGAATAGCTTATATCCTTATAAATCCAGAAACCACACTGAAACTGCCCTTACCGTATGTAAAGTACACTTCATCCCTTAAAAATAAAAGTACTGGAAAACATGATCAACCAAAACGTCTTAAAGAGTGCATATCGCTCAACAGACCAGGAGCAGAATTGCAGCCAATACAGGCTAATCTGTCCCATTGTGGTAACAGCCAAACGATCAAAGGTATACATTGTAACAATAACTGTTCATTACAAGAAAGAGTGTTTCTAGCAAAACCCCACTTTCTTTCTCAAGGAAAAAGAGATATATACATGAATCAACAAGCAGCCTCTCCAATAAATAAATACATTTTATACAAATTTAGCATTCTTTTTTCTCTTCTTCAACCTACGGATTTTGCAACTGCAAGTATGTTGTTCAAAACCAGTTGAGAGAAACACGCACTACAACACGAAAGCAGTGTTTAAATAAGCACATCAACATCTACAAGACAAATAAAACTGAATAATTAGGAAGTAGAGAATTCAAATTCAATTCAGTTGCAAGATCTCTGGAGTTGCTGCGAGGTTAGAGAGATGAGAGACTGCAGTTTAGCAATGGCAGCGGTCTTATCAGGCGGGCACTTGGAAAGGGAAACGTTCAACGAGTGAAGAGCCTCGTCAAGCTTGCCTGCAGCCAACGCCAAGCATCCGGCCTTAAAGGCTTCATCAGCCATTCGGACATCATATTGCGCTGTTGCAGTCCCGTCAGAATTCTTCTTCTTGCCCGAAGGAGAAGAAGATGGAGATGGGGATTGAAGGAGGGCGTTCGCTCGGGCAAGCTCTAGATTGGCAATGGCAGAATCTATCTCAGCCATTAGGGCTTCTGGGGTTGTTGGGATGGTTTTGACACCATCAAAAACGTTCCAACGAGGAGTTATTATCATTCCTTGAGCAGAAGCAGAAGTAGGAACAGAAACCATCTCCCTCTTAGGCTGCTGTGCTTGCGAGTCTTGTTGTGGTCCCACACTATTACGCCATCTTCCCCACATAATCATTAGCTTGAGAGAGAATTTGTCAACTTCAATTCAAGCCCATTTGCCAAACGAACTGGACAAAGAAAGAAAAATGGGTTTTTTACTTTTCAGTCACAAAAGCAACCATCAATCACGAGTTCATTCATAAACATTAATGAATATGAATACAGACTTGTGTTCAAATATATTACAATGAGTAATTTTAATACAAACTTATCAAAGATTAAAAAAAGGAAAAAAAAAAAAGCAGCGTTTTCAAATTCAATTGTAAGAGCAATAATTGAGTATATATCAGATAATAACTTTCAGTTCACCAGTAGACATCGCCTCCAATATTTAGTAATCAATCCAAATTATAATTTTAAATTATGAGTATCTGATAACAGAAAATCGGTTCTTAACTCGACTTACGGATTCAAATTAGATAAAATAAAGGATAAACAACGGAATTTTTTTTAAGAAGGATATTCAGAATCAGAACAGCCCTAATTCATATATTAAAGGACGTACCGGAATTAATGGGTTTGAACTCGCGGCAAAAGTGGAGAAGCTCCTTCAGAACGTCGATTTTCTCTGTTTTCTCGACGAATTATATGATTATGATGTTCAGTTCCAGCTCCATCCGTTGCTTGGGACAAGTTCGTTTAAAATCTGGAAGAGTAGGAGAAAATGAAAAGGAAAATGGTCGGTCATCACCTGCGACGGAGACCACCGTAATCGAATATGGACCCGTGAAATGGTCAAATCTAATTTCCGTAAATTTTATGCTCAAATCTGATCTTATCTTATCTTAATCTTTTTCATCTTATCTAAATCTTTTTAAATAATCTTTTAATATATATTTTTTTCCTCTTGTCGGAGGCTCCTCTACAACTTTATTATTTTTTATGTGCTTAACTGACTTTTTTTTTTTTTGGGACAAAATAGCTGTTTTATATCTATATAATTTGCATAACACGTTCTTTTTTAAAGTTGAAAAGATTAAAAAATGTTCCTTCCTATGAATTTTTCAATTATTTTTCTCTTAATTTGCTTTCTGCTAAACAATATAACTATTTATTTTTAACTTTAAAAGTCCAACTTTTTTCGTCACACTGCTCTTTAACTATTTTTACATTTGTACATTTGAAAAACAAAAGATGAATCTTTTTTTAATTGATATTTGGTGAGAGAAAATAAGGTCGGAATGCTTATAAAATTTTCTCCAAAAAAAAAATCTTCATACACCTTTAAAAAAGAAACGTTCTTCCAATTTTAAATATATTTGACTACACAGTTAAAATCAAAAGTTAAAATAAATTTACTATAATATGGAAAAGCTTTATACTATAACTTATTTTCGCTTTACATTATAGCATGTAATAGCCTTATAGACATTACCAAACAAAGAATTCTTTCTTTCTTTTGAAATTTGGGTCAAACTATTCGGGTTTAATACCTCTATTTAAGGGGAGTCTTGGGCTAAACTTACAAACTCTTAAACAATTTTATCTAATTATCAAGTCAAACAAACACCATTTTTTCATTAATTTTCATGATCAGTTTTGGTTCTTACACAATCTGATTGTTAGAGTATAATGACCCGAATTTATTTTAACTCGATCTAAAAAGTTCGCGGTATGACAATTGTGATGAAAAATAAAAGTAGAATTTTTCATAAGATCTGTGGCGGTAGTAGAGAGATCAGGGGCCCAATCTTGTAGTCTATCATTGATCTCACCGGGAGTACGGGGGTGGAGCTCCCGCAGTACATACCGTTGCTTTTGGGCTGTTTAATTTATATTTTTAGGCCCACAAGATTTTGTCTCTACCCATATATATATATATATGATGTATTGAATTAGGGTTTTATCATTAACAAATTTTTATCCTCCTTAATGCCTCCATTATAATCTTCACGAGTTTAGTGATTTTTTTATCCTCTGTTTATGGTTTTTTTTTTCATTTTGAGTTTCTATGTAAATTCTCTATGTGTTTTTATTGTTTGTTTCTGTGGCATTATTTTTCATATCACCGATCTTAAAACAAACTTATCAGCTAGATGTATGCCCCTACTTTCTCAACACAACACACAGAATAAATTCTGTTGCTGTCAAGATTGAAGGAGAAAAAGATTTTTTTTTTTTAAAAAAAGGAGCAGAATTCAAAATCTCATGTGGATTGTCCCTTTAAAGCTTTTGCATTTGAACCATCATACAAGTACCTAGTGAGATCAAACTGTATTTGGGGACAAAAGGGTCGTTAATGTGATCTTCATAGATTATCATTAATAGAAACACAAACATCCGAATTGATCAATAATCGGACCTTCAAAGAACAAGATCCACAAGAAAGAATAACTGATGCTGGCAGACCAACCCCTGTTTGCAAAGATATATTGCTCCCATCCCTCAACAAAGAATACCCCATTTTCCCCAATTCTAAAGAATCAACAGAGAAATAATCACCACATCTACACTGATAAAAAAGCTCAATCATATCTCCCCCATCCTCAACCATAGTATCTTCTAAGCTGATATCTTCTGCAGCTACAACATCGTCTTGTCTTGAAGCCCGAAGCTCACTATCATAGACTGCCCGGGACCTCGAATTGCTGAGTATTTCCCAAGCCTTCTGAACCTTTAAAAATCTATCCCTCAATCCACTCTCCAAAGGAGAACTCTCAGACGCATTTTGCAACTTATCAGGGTGAGTGTTGAGAATAGAAGTTCGGTAGCAACTGCGGATTTCTTCGTAAGTTGCATCCTCTTTCGTAGATAAGATGTCATAGTAAGTTTCTTGAATGCAGCTCTTCCCATAAAGCATGGCTTTTTACTTTTTTTCGGCTTTCGATTAGCTTTTGCTGAAATTGAAAACGCAGCGAAATCAGTTTCTTAAAAGGTTCACTTGTGTTTTGATGAATAAACAATCCCTCATCAATAGGGTAGTAAACTGTCTTTTAAGGAGCGGCTTTCTTCTTAAGTCGATGAAAAGAACCATACAACAAACATAAACATATGACATATCATCAAATTCCTCTAACGTTCTTGTTGGCAATTTACGAGCCATCTACTAGAAAAAAAGTAGGCTAATCTTGCCAGTAATAGCACAGACAATAAGGCCGATCTAACAAAACCACAAAAAAGCAACATCACACCAAAAAAAAGAAAAAAAAAAACACTCAAATTCCTCAATATAAAGAAACTGCTTTGATAAGAACGTAGAACCTACTTCGATGGCCCCCAATCAATTGGCGTAGAAACCTTATTGGATGAAATTAAAAATCAACAGCAGATCTTACTTCTCTTTACAAAAAAAGAAAAAAATTAAGAGATGAAACCTATTCTAAATCTTTCAAATGCAACAACAAAAATCATTATCCAACAATGTATGCAACATGCTCGACAAAAAAAGGGGAAAGTGAAATTGACCAAAAAGGGAGGCAGAAATACACACAAAAAATAAAATAAAAAAAAGTAATCGAAATTCACGAGGAAAATCCCAACCAGACGGCAACAAATGTCAAGCAAAGCCAAACCTTCAATTAAAAATCAGAGAGCAGCAAATCCAAAACCCAGAATCTTGTTGCAGCAGAACAATTCAACATTGACACTGACAGACCAAATTTCAAGCCAACCCAACAAAAAAGAAGAAGAAGAAAAAGAAGAAAAGGAAACAAAAAATCCACGACCTTTACCTGCAAATCGGCACCAGAGGCGACCACGATAAAACACCTCCCTAGTTCCTTCCTTCCCAGAAGAGGAAGAGAAATAGAGCAGTCCAGAGGAAGCCTCTCAGAGTTCGCGATGGAGGCAAAAATTCAGAGGACTTTGTTAGTCGGCTATGCTAACTGGGCCTGGGCTCAGCCTGATCTTTGAAAAACGACTTAAACTCTCAAACGACAGACAATCACAAACGACAGGGGAAAACGAGAACAACTGAACAAACTACGATACCAAGACCACAAACGTGAATAAGCAGAAATCCTAAGACACGACGTCAACTTGGGTAGCTATTACTGGAAGAGCGGTTCAAACTGAAAGTATTAGAGTAAAATATTGTAACATATGAAAGTTTTATACTATAATAACTTTTTATATTTTATTGTAATTGTCGAGAACTTTACACTGTTTGTTAGTTATAAGTGTTTGTTGGTTGGTTGGAAACGCAACGGTTCCAACTGAGATGCTAAACAGAGGCTGTATTTGTACAAAAATTAGGACAATTAAAAACGACAATGTCCTTGAACGATAAGAACGTAAAAACAACATCTTAAAAAAAAAAAAAGAAAAAACGACAGCAAAAAAAAACTAAAAATAACATGTAAAGCAACGTCACCACGAAAAACAAAAACTAAACATTAGAAAACAAAATGAAAAAAAAAAAAAGAAGAAAGCAATAACCCTAAATGACAACAATCTCAAAAACGACAACAGAAACTAATACTACCGTATACTTAACTAACTACGGAAACAAGAAAATGACATTGGAACCCAAAATCGACAATTACCTTGACAAAGAAAAATTATCAACTAACTAGAAAGGAGAAATAACCTTACAAAGTACAACAACCGAAAAAATGACATCAACGTGATAAACAACATTAGAAAACGAGAATATCCTGTAAACAATATAAACAGCATGACGACGTTAAATGGGAAACAATCAAAGATTGTAAAAACAACACCCTCTTTTTTTAGGTAAAAAACAACATGTTTATAAATGAAAATTGAAGCTCTAGCTCCAAGGGAGGCGAGTATTCTAGGAATGGTTGTGAGAGATTTGTATGGTGAGCTTGTGACGCTGCAGACTTTACTGCCATGAGCCCCATGACTTGAATCGTTAAACTCTAAACTGTCCGCAATGGCAAAACGCTATTATATATTAATATTGGGTTATTTACTTTTTGTCCTTAGTATTTTAACTTTATTCAAACTTATACTTTTGGTTTTTTAATCTCATCAAGTTAACTTTGTTCGTATTAGAATTAACACACAAATATATGCCTTTTTTTCCCGATCAATCTTTAATTTTGACATAAAAAATTGCTTAAATTTTCATAAAAAATAAGAGACGTTTTTAAACATTAAAAAAAACTTGTACTAAATTTTTTGCCTTAATAATATATTGAATACCCTTAAAATAGGTGTTATATGTTTTTTTTTTTTGTTTTTTTTAGTTTTAATTTTTCTCTCTTTTATTTAAAGATAATTTGGTCATTTTAAAAGTTAAAATTAACTATTAAGTGAGATAAGGTGCAAATTCATACATTAAATCTAATATGAAGGAATACATTTGATAAAATAAAAGACATATAGTATAGTTTTTAATTGACCTAAAACCATAGGCATAAAAAAATAAATATCTCTTTAAAATTTCCTACCATCATCCTCGCCATCGGCATAAATGATTCCATTATTGCCCTTTGGATTTGGAAACTATCTACGCTTTGATCAAAAGACGACGACAGGGGAATATCAATACTAGTAGGGTAAAACTTGGGAATTATATACATCGACAATGTCCTAATTAAAATAAAAATTATTATCCAAAAGATAGTAGAAGTACAGTTCATATTTGCTACTTTTCGGCCATTGGGTAGAGGATGCAAAAACAGGGGGAGAGAGCCATTAAAAAAGCTGTTGGGTACCATTTGATAAAAGCTATGTTATTGCATAAATTTCAGCGCATGAAAAGGGAAACGCATGAAAATCTAAAAATAAATAATAAAAAAATAGAATGTGCTGCAAGTCTCCTCAAGTTCCTGTTCGCTACTCTTTTCTTTTTTAATAAGAGAAACGAAACTACCAAACTCCCACCATACTTCCACTGGAAAAATATGTGTGATGGAAGAACTCAAAAGAAAGTAGAAAAGTAATTAGAGTTGCAATATGATCACATTGTATCTTGAATATAGCAGTTGAGCCTGAGCAGCAGTCATTTAAATGATATTACCAAGAGTTCACGGAATAATGATCAGGAATCCACATATACCCCTATGACCAGTAGGTTAACAAATTACCAATCCACATACAACTCTTCTCAAGATCTAAGTTTCACCTTGATGACCAGGACCCAAACTTCGCATCATGGGCACCAAGCCGCACTAGTCCGTACTAGTCCATACTACAAAAAATGATTAAGCTTGGTAAACAAAACTAAAAGGAGAAGGATGCATATCCCAAATGCCTCCCCCTCACCCACACCCCTTAGAGAGCACATCACATATATCAATGGAGCTGAACCTTACAGTTCTTTCGTGGTAGTTCTAGAACATGACAGAATCGCGAGCACATAGTAGACAAAAAAAGGTATTCCTGTTTTGTTGGGCTATCCCCAATTATGCACTGATGACACCAGAAGCCCATGGCACGATCAATGGTGCAGTCGGATGGGAGTTTCGGTATGAATCAGGATACTTGTCCTTGAAATTTAGTTTGGGCTTTTCAGCCTGCATTTTGATGTTTTCAGAAGAAGGCATGTTAGACTGGAGCGACATTAGATAGATTACAGAGAAATTTTAGCTTCAATTTGCACGAATCTTCAAAGGGAAAGAAAAAATGAGAGAACCAATATGATATGCTTACGTATTTCAGCCAACACTCTTGGTGTTTATGTTGATAGATGTCTGGAGAATGGCACCCCGTCTCGGATGGGCAGTAAACCCATATGTTGCATTTCTTCTCACCTGGCTTCGCGTGTCTAGCTTGATCAAAGCAAGCCTGGCAGCAGTCAGCTGCACTTTCTCTGTGGAAGGTAAGCCCCCATCTCACAGCAGCACCGTCATAATCTGCATGAAGTTCAGCGTGACATTCAGGTGGAACTGGCCTGCCAGGTAAAATGTCCTCCTCCTCTGTCAAGAAAAATGTAACTATCAATAACGAGAATATACTACAATCGGTCACAAGAATGCAAAAATCCTGAACCTTCTGCACAAAGGTTTATAAGTGCATACTGGGAGAAATTAATATATTACCTGATTCATCTTCACCTTCAGGTTTATCATCATGTTCTTTGATAATTATTTCAGAAGGTATCCAAAGGCCAATCTCTTCCGACAGCACCGCCCAATTTGATTCCAAAGCTCTTACTAGCATCTCTAAAAAAAAAGGGTAACAGAATACAGAACAAAAAATTTCCAGTCAAACCGATAAAACGCTCTGGTCCGTCCTCGTGTAATAAAGTACTAAAGAAAAATTGAATCAAAAGTAAGATTGGATTGAGAAACAAATGCTATACCTGCTTCCTCACGCGAAATAGTTGAATCCAGAGCATCTCTCTCACGGGTCAACTGCCTAGTTTCGTTTAGCTTTTCCAAGCGCCAGCTTTCAACTACTTCTGTGATTACAAATTAACAAGCAAAAATATATATATACATATCAGCAAGCTAACTAAACTATGAAAGTCAAGGTTTAAGATCAACACATTGGTTAAGAAAATATTTAGCCACTGGTAATGCTTCCCTAAAATTGTATAAGCAACGACTGCATAGCTTCAGAGACTATCATAAGATGGAAACTTATTCTCATACTTGAAACAAAATTTTAAAAGGGAAAGGAGGGTTAACTTGGGGCAGGGACAGGGAGAACATACACGACAAACAAATTATGGTGGAAGTTGGATCATAGCCTTGCATGGAAGGAACTTCATTATTGCCTAATTGCTTTATCTAAGCAATGCTATTGCCTTTTGAATTGACTCGTAGCAATGATGGCAATGGATTGATGGTGGAAACAACAACATTAAAGTAGAAATCTTGTGTTGGTGCCAGTCAGTTACCAGTTCCAGTGAGATACCATCACAACAGCAATTAGCAATAGAAAAAGTATATACAAGATAATTACGAGTGTCAGAGGGCAAGTGGCATTTACACTGGTCTGGGTAAAATATATGGAAGCATTGACATACCAGTCATAATACTACAATGCCATCATTTATGAGTTAAAAAGATCGCTCAAATGAAGCATTAATTATCAGATAAAGATAGCTCGAATGACAAAGTTATATGATGCCGGACATAAGGAGAGAGAGAAAGAGAGAGAAAAAGACAGGGGAAGAGAAATTTAGAAAGACAAGGAAAAAAAAAAGGAGGAAGTTCTCGATAATTAATATCAATCATCAAGGTGTGAAGTGAAAATACAGTCATCAGGCTTCTTTATAGTTGAATAAAACCTAACTATAAGATAAACTCCAAATAATTATCAGATGATCTTGGTTAAATCCCAAATAAAATAATAACCATAAATAAGAGATAAACTAAATTGCAAAACCCTACATTTAGGCCTATATCTAAGCTGCAATAGTTGGAGTAAATGTGACAAAGACTTCATTTCCAACGTGCTAAGCAAAACAAAAAGAATAATATCATCTGCACTGCATTTAAAACATAAAATAGTGTCTTAAGTTTGTAATTTTCCCAAGGTAACCGAAAACAATGCTGGCAGATGCTGAGAAGAAGAACATTGCTATACATTCCACCATATAAACCTTCGAAAACAACCTATGAAATGGTTTTCCCTTGAGGCAACAGAGGTTTCCATCAATTTGGAAATATGTTCGCTGAGAATTCATTCTCCACCAGGAAAGAAAAAAATTAATCACATTGGCTTTTCTTTACCTTCTCCACAACAGATATTCACAAGCCAAAGCTCAGTAACCATCCAAACCATAAACTCAAATTGATATCAACTCTATTCTAAGAACATAATCGAATAACACAAACTACATCGCCGTTATCATCCATACAGGATATGATCATTTATGTTTGACACCCTCGTGGAAAGACTGGCATTCTAATAAGTCTCACAATACCACATTCAAAAATTGCGTAGGAAAAGATGGCAACATGAATTACCAAAAAAAAAAAAAGAAAAGAAAAAAACATTTTCTTTTAATGCATTGAAATGCAACCCAATGAGACAAACACAAAGATTAAACCAAAGATAAGGCACTCTCACCTCTCTGCTCAGTAATATTAGGATTTGTACCCAAAGTTTGCAACCTATGAATAATGTCAGTTGTAATCCTCTGCTTCAAATGCTGTGGAAGTTCAACAACCATTACTTCACCAGAAAGCTCCTTCTCGAGTTTCTTTACCTTTCAAGCCACAACAACGATTTTACCAATTTAACAACCAGTTTACAAACGAAACTTTAACAAAATCACAAGAGCATAGCATAAATATAAAATAAGTTTAATCAACCATAGATCTCTCTAACTCATCAAAAGAATAAAATTACCAATTCAACAAGCTCTACTGGTTCAGCTTCTTTTCGAATCTGAATTGATTCTTCCATTTTCCTAATCTGATCGGGGGTGTACTTAACAACTGGGGAAAGAAAGAAAATAAAAAATAAAATATAGATAAAAAGAAGTCCTTAATCGAACAAGCATTCATGATTTAACACTTTATAACACCAGAAATTGCAAGTGGGTTTTTCTTGATTGGCCAAAAACAGCAAGTGGGTTACCAAAAAAAGAACAAAAACCTTCCACAAAATTCGCCTCAAAAGTCTAAATTAAGAACATATATAAGAAATGAACATAAAGTTGAGTTCAGTTCTGTACAGTACAGTACATATATAGCAATCCAATCCCTAGAAACAAATCAAGAAAGTCGATAAATAATGAAATAAAAAACTAAAAATGGAAGAAATAGAGATTTTATATATATATATATATATATATATATATATATATATATATATATATATATTACCGGGATGTGAATAGGTATCGGAGTAGATGTAAAGAGAGGCGTAGAGAGAACGAAGAACGTAAAGAGCGACAAGAATGTTGACGAGGCAAAGGATGAGAGTGGTTTTCTTGTACGAACAATTACAAAATCCCACTCCTCCTCCCCATGATTTCCTTTCTCTCACTTGATTTCCCCACTCTCCCCTCGCCATCTCCCTCTCCTTCCCCTTCTCTCTCCCTCACCTTCATCCCATCATTGATAATTCTTCTCTCTCTCTCTCTCTCTCTAGCTGCTCGTTTTCTTCTTTTTGATTCTTTATCGGATCAACCCAGATTAGATTTAAAAAAAAAAAAAAAAAGTAGATCAACCGAAGAAGCAACGAGCTAAGCCAGCTTCACCTACAAAACACGCCCTTTTTTCCTTTCACAGAAAAAAAAAAAACAAAAAAGACAAAAACCATCACAGGAAAATTCCTTTTCGGCTTTTTTTTTCTTTTCTTTTTTGATGGGAATATCTGCTCTGGGCCTTTCTCTGTGTCGTGTTTTGTTTTGTTTTTCGAGACGACCCAAACCGATGATTTTACACTGAGCTCGAGCTACAATTGGAAACCGGAATTAGATTTTTTTGCCCCTTTTTTATGAATTTAAAAATGAAGAATGATTTGATGATGATGTCGAAGAGCTACCACGGTTTGCTTGGAGGCAAGTAGTGTAATGTAAGCAGGATCGGCTTGGGTTTTCTTTTTTTGTTTTTCTCATATTGCCTTTTTTATTTTTCTTTATTATTATTATTATTATTGTTTTGTGTTAGCCGTGATTGTTGGACATGGTGGGGGAGCGTGGCGTCGACGTCTCTTTCTTGAGTTGCACGGTCTGCGCTAACTTGCGCTTGGGGTTGCTCTGTTTAACGCTTCTTCATTTATGTTTTTTTTTTTATTATTTTTCCTTATTTAACTCGATTTTCTTCCCCTTTTTTTTAATTTCTACATAGGACCTTAAAAAATGTATCAATAAATTTATGTTTTTCCTTTTTAAATCTGTATAAAAAAATTGTCCATTCTGCACACATTTTTATTGTAATATGTTATTAATTATAATCTAACAAGAAGAAACATACACTTTTGGCATATAAGATCATATTGTAAAAATACCTTATTTTTACAAGAATTTTTTAACCATTTTCTAAAAGAATTGATAATTTTATAGCAGAAATAATGCTTCAGCACAACCGTCACTATCATTAGAAATTATTATTTTAGTTGTTGGATCTAATCTATAATTAAAAGTAATTTTATGTCACGCATATAAAATTTTATACTTGGACATGCACCCAACAAATTATAGTTAAAATTTTATCAACAGTGTAAAATTACAAATCTTTAATAGAAAAGTTCCCAATATTTTCTGTAGAGATAAATGGAATGCAATTTTTTTCTTCAAAAGGTGTGGAGTTATTTTGTAATAAAAAAATTAAATGGTATAAACTGAAAAAGATATCTAATAATATATATATATGTTTGATCTAAAATATATATATATATATATATATTAATTGCAATTTACAGTTTTAAAACATATACCAAACTCTCATGTTGAAGAAATCCTCATCAAAAATTGGTGTGGTGTTGTGAAAAGTGTTTAATTGCTCATTGCATGGTGGTTGATGTGGATGTGTTATGCATCGTCAAATGGTGAAATTTTTCTTTTTTGGTTGACACTAGACAGGTGACACGTCACTTGTGAATTGATTTCAATCATTTTCACTCGTTCTTTCTTTTTTATTAAAAATGATTTTAATCAAATACTGCCAATACTGTCATGGCTGAATTTGGTTCCATGGAATAAGTTATAATTATTCTTACTTTATAAAAAAAAGTACATTAATAATTCACTCATTAGTTGTCAATCATCTACCCTTAATCCAAGCAGACGAAACCCACATTTAAAGTTACCATGCTTTTAATGTCGGACTCGAATAACTGTATTTTGATGAAACATAAAACAAAGCCAATTATTATATCCCACGTTAATTCAAGAGAAAATTACATATTGTGCCATCTTTTAAAGGCATTTTTATTTACTTCTTTAAAAAAATTATATCGAACTACCACTTATATTACTTTTTTAAAAATCATTGGTGTTCTCTTAGTACTTTCTTAATTCTCTTTTCTTTTTATTCTTTTATCTATGAGAATAGTTTTAACAACGTTATAAGTTTTAAATATGTATGGTATCTTTGTTAAAAAAAAATTTAAAATAGATAACACATATGGATTTTTTTCTTAATTCGACTGTTAGATTGCTTTTCTTCTTGATAAAGATGTGACTGGATATTGGCGCTTACAAAAGAGGGGAGAAAATAGGTAAGATTATAATTAAAACTTTTTGTCGTAGTTTTGTGGGTAAAACAACATGGAAAATACAGAATGAATTGCGTTCAAAACTACTTTAATGAATTGACAAATGTTCGTGGGACTCATTTTCCGCAAAAATGCCAGGTAGAAAATGAGAATTTTATGTACGGTGACTTTACCAATAGAATTTTGTTTTAAATTCTAGATTTTCTTAGTTTAATCTCTATATATATATATATATATATAATTTCGAAGTGATTTTCACCTACCAGTACAAGACTTCAGATAGATAATCATAAAATGCTCTCTAGAGATCTTATCATTAAAATCTCCAAAAACACCCAAAAAACATGTTTTAACCTATAAAATTTGACACATATTTCTAAGGTTAAAACTCTCTCGGAACCAAGGGAATTGCCTAAACAATATATACTGTCAATAAGCGAGTTTCATAACATTGAGTTGTATATTTTCCTTTTTGAAGAATAAACCGTTATAAACTACAACATGTGGAGTTAGGAGAGTTTTATTAGGTATAATAAGACACAATTTTAAACCGTCATATAACATCAAAATCATATCAAAGGAACAAAATTATAATAATTTAAAAAAGTAATAATATAAACCAGTCTGTTCATAACTGTCCCCTACCTATCAATTGTTTTCCTTGTCCGTTGAGTTATTAATTAAGATGTAATAAAATGGATTAGTTTCTCATATTATTGTGTGCCTTAAATGTTACTTTTCTCCATTTTTCTTATTGTACTTTCCCAGGAATATTGACTGGTGTTAATTCATATCTTCTGACGTTCCATTTTCTCTACGGTTCTATATCCAAATGCGTGTGTGCATGCAAAAATACCAATGAGAAAAAGAAATATTCATAGTCCGGGAGAAAGACTTATAATACGCAATTATTAATTAACATTTAAAAAGATAGTTATGACTGTTCATTAATAAAACAAAATAAAATAGGTCTCAAATTAATCTAAACTAGGCACTTGGTCAATTTTCACAAATCATATGTCGTACTTCTGGAACGTTTTCTTTTTGTGATTTTGAAAAGGTTTAACTACAAAAGCCAACATAAATATGCATCATAACTATTGAAAGATAGACTGGCCTTTTTTTAATTTTTTTTCAAATACTTTGAAGGTGGAATATAAAGCAACAACAATAATAATGACCATGATAATATCTCCTCACTTCTTAGACATATATACATATAAATTATTTATCATGCTAGCACGGACCTATAATTATCCATTACTACTAATGTCTGTCACTCCTTCTTCAGCGTATGTTCGTGATGTCCTCTGCTGATTTAAGGTTGGAGGAGTCTGAGGCTTGAAAATGTAACAATGGAGATGGGATGGCCTAGGGCGATGATGGAGAGTTTGGACTATAATGGTGCCTAATTTTTATTGTAGAAAAAAGGGGTCGTAAGTGTTAGAAATCAAAGTAATAAGCGAAAAGAAAAAGAGAATAATTACACACAAGATTTTACGTGAAAAAACCCTAATAAAATGTGAAAAAACCACAGACAGACGAGAAACAATCCACTAATCACAAACTAAAATTACAATGGTGTTTAGAGCACTCAAATATAAAAATTCACTCACTTAATCACTCACAAACTCACAAGACTGAGTTCTCTGTATCACTCACAACGCTATGATCTCTATGAAATTTTGTGACTCTCTAATGTGTTTCACACTAAACTATGAAAAATATGATGTATTTATATGTATGGGGACTCAAGCTTTAGCCAAAAATAACCCAAAAACACGTAAAAATTCAAAATACACGTTCAGGCCGAATCGGAGCGTCGTGACTCTAGTTTTTTGAATTGTAGCGCCGCGGCTTTGGTTTTCAAATTGTAGCGGCACGGCGCTACTTTTAAGCGCCACGGCCCTACCTTTCTGCCTTTGCTTTTGTGTGGGTTTTGGGTCACACAATAACACTAAGTTTTATATTTGACATTTTTTTTTGTGTCCAAATGTTTTTATTTTAAGATCAAGGAATTTCTACTCATAAGCTGCTAATACGCATGTCACGAATATCTATTATATTTTATGAAAAAAGAAAAAGAAAAAAAAAGGCTCCAAATAACATAGAAGCACACTTTGTCTGCTTAAGATGTGCAGTTTGGGGTAAAACGATGAGGACATTGCTTACAAACAAACGACAGCAAACCTGTGAACAACGACATATCATTTTTATCAGCTCATTCTTTTTATAGGTCATGTCGTTTAAGGATATAATGGTGACGACATGTCACCGTTTCGTTACCACTAGTCTGCCACAACGCGTCTCTGGGCAGAGACAAATATTTGAAAAAAAAAAAAAATGGGAAAGCGTCTGACATTGGAAAAGGATTGAATGACGGCATAACGACAACAATAACAAAAAACGACAACAAAATTTAAGACTCATTTTTTTAAACGACGGCAAAGTACGACAGATTGCAACACATTAACCGTAGCAAATGTCGAAAGCAACAAGTTGTTCTATTCTATCAACTTTTTCCTCTCAAAATGAAAAAACCTATCAACTTTCCGTGCTGATTCACAACGTCTAATTACGCATTTATTAGATAGTGATCCTCCACTGTATCTATAAACGGAAGCGCGTGCTTGAACTAGTTACATTCTATTATTTGGAAAAAACAAAAAAAAAAGGTAATAATGTATAGGAAAAAAGGATAAGAATAAAAAAATAGAAAAAAAGACCAAAAAAGAGACAGGATAAAAAGAAAGGAAAGCAAGAAGTTAATAAAAAGAAGAGGAAAAAGATAAACGACAATAGAAAGACAAAGCAAAAAAAAAAAAAAAACATATTATTTGTCGTGTATATATACAAATTTGTAGTTGAGAGGCTTTCAAAAACAAAAGTTCAGACAAAGATGTTTATAAAAATGATTTATTTCTACGGGACATTTAGGAAAAAATATTTATTAAAATTAAATATTAAAATATAGAAAAAAGAAGAGGGATAAGTAAATTAGAGAGACAAAAGGAAGTAAAAAAAAATGAAAACGTAAAAAAAAAAAAAACAAAAGAACGAAGCCTAAAACAGATCGTAATTTTGAGCTCTGGAAGCGAATCACTTTAAATATGTAGTACAAATACAGATTAAAGATATTATTTTTACGAGAGGAGTGATTAAGGTTTAATGAGAAAGAGCAACCAAAGAAAAAAGGCAATATTAAGTATTTAGAAAGTGAGTTAAAATTGAAAGAACTGTAATATGTAAGAGCTCTAAACTGTAATATATTTTTATTTTACATTATAATATGTATGAGTTTTATACTATTTGAATTGGAACTAAAGTAGCTAGATACCCTAACAATATTTTTTATGTAAGAAAATTGAACAATATAAATTCATAGGCCGTTTGAAAAAACGATTGGAACCAACAATTTTGTTTTGAGAATTATAGCATGTGAGAGCTTTATATTATAACAATTTTTCCTTTTTACAATATCATGTAAGAACTTTACATTATTTATAATTGTAACTGATGATTATAATCGTTATTCCAAACCAATGACGGAGCCAGAATTTATAGGTAGGGAGTCAAAAAAAATTATTAAGATTATACAAATGGTTATGGAATTAATAAAATGAGAAAACTACATATAATATCTCTGTATGGATACCCTTTATTAAAAATGTCATTCTATTCTTAACTTTTCAAAACGACTTCTTTCTCATTTTTTTGTTTTTGTTTTGATTTATTGTTTGACTTTGTTACCTTGGTTTAAACCCCAAAACCCTAATAGCTTTTTTTTTCCCTATTTTCAGTCTCAAATCTATTCGCAATTTTTCTGCTCTCTCTCCTCTATCTCTTTCGTTTTCTCCTCTCTTCCTCTCAACCTCCCATACTCTCCCTCTCCTCTCTCTCTTCCTCCATCTCTTTGTTCTTCTGTCCATACTCTTTCTATCTGGTCTTTTCCGTCCGAAAACCAAAGCTATATTAAAGACTTGTCGTTGCTAGAACATCGAATCACCAACCAAACAGAAGAACCTTGATTTCGTCTGATGAAATCGGTGACCTTGATAGCATCACCATGAAAATGAAGCAGCTCGATGAACTCCGATTTCGTTGTTATGCGATTTAGTCATCTTCTCTGGCAACGGCGACTCCTCCCCACCGGGAGGTTTTGATCGTCAATTGCGGGAGAAGACCGACAATGTTGTTCCTTCATTGCCACAGGCCGACAATCCCTTCCACATCAACTCCCTCCATGACTGGATCAAAGTCACCAAGTGCCTCATCGAATATGGAGCCGACATCAACGCCCATGATTGTTGTAATAACACAATTTTCCCAATCCTACTGCTTTTTCAATCCAATTTTGAGAACACTTTGTTGTCTTTTGTAATAATTTTTGTTTATATAGATTTCAAATTAAATGATTTTTGTGTAATGGTAGCCTCTGCGACAAATCTGTCTGATCTCAAAGTTTTGCATCGTTGGCATTATCTGATCTTCGATCTCTACGACAAATCCACGATGGATTTCATGAAAAGTTGCAATGATCCATGATGGTAAAGTCTTTGCAAGTTGTGACCATTTTATGAGAAGATCTCTGACGCCACATCCTTTTTTATCCTGGCCTAATTTCGCAATTTAAATGTTGTTTTCTATCTTCTATTTTTTGTTTTTCAATTATTGGATATGAGCTTAATGTTTGAAGATTTTGTGTGTGTTTTTTAATTTGAACTGATTTTTGAGCTTAAGGTTTCTCGCCGGCACATGATGAATTCCAGTGAGGTTATGGAGGGTTCCGTCAAGGACTTGAACAATGTTATTTGGTTGATTTTTTTTAATTTGGAACCTTGTGTGTTCCAAGACAAAATCTAGCAGGTTCCAATATGGAACTGACGGTTTCGGAGACTTTTGGGATTGAATTTGGCAGTTTTGGCAATTTTTGGACAAAATTTGTTGGGTTTTGAGACCGAATATAGTATGTTCAAAAAAACATATCATGGAATCTAGTAGGTTTCAAGTCAGAATCTACTAGGTATGATGTCTCGCCTTTTCGGGCCACCACTTATTTTGCTTTAATATTATTTCTTAACTTTAATCTTAATTACTTAATAAGAGAAATACCGGGTAAATTTTTTTCTTTAAACATACTTTAAAAATGTTATGACTTTTATTGCAATATAAGTTGAGACATGACTCAACATTTGACTTCAAAATTATTCAAAAAGTTTTCTAAAACTTATCAAAAAAACATTTTACTTTCGTAAAACTTTTTAAATCTCTTTTAAAAAATAGCGAAAATCTTTTTCTTTATGCAGTAGAAAACTGCAGCAGTGGTATTCATACCCAATCTTTGTATCGATCTATCGCATCACCAACCTCTTCAATCAGTCTTACTAGTCTTTCATAGGCTACCTATTACAAAAAGAAACTTGTAATGAGCTTTAACTTAGTAAGTTTAAACATTATCTTGCAAAACATTAAAAACATTCTTTAAAAAATATTGTTCTTCTTCATAAAATTTCTTGTAAACAATTTTCATAAAATATATTTTGTGAACATGTCTCATAAAATATTTATCAAAATGTTTTTCATAAACATATCTTATAAATATTTCATGAAAATAAATGCAAACAAAATCATAATACATGATTCCATTTATGTTCAATTATGAACTTTCAATTATGAACTTCTTAATGTCGTTCATAACTTATTTAAACTTCTTATCATTGCTCTTATCTTTTCTTATCTTGTAAACTTAAGTGTTCGTACCAACATGATGAATCATGAGATCACAAACATAATGCTTCCCTTATGGAAGGCAAGACCATCAAACGACAAGATCATAACTTTAACATAACTTGTAAACCTCACATTAAGAAGGCTGATACCACACTTACTTATCATCTTTGATTTATCTTATTGTTAGCTTTAGTGAGCATATCAAATGCTAATATATCATATGCTACAACTTCATATTTAAACATTAAGCACAGTAATGCAAATATGTTACAAAATATGATTTGATCTTTAAAATATTATGCATAACAAATACAAACACACTTTAAACATAATAGTTGAATATACATTACAAATCTTGACTTGAACTTTAAAACTTTATACATAACAAATGCAAATATAAAACATACTCAAAGCATTTGAAATTCATTTTCTTCATACTGAAGGTGAGATTTGAAACTTATCTAGATAATGCTCTAGCATTTCCATTTCATTCCTTTTCCCTTTTATTAATCAGCTTATGTGTCCTATTCAAACAACACCCGACTATTAACTAACCTTTCTTTTTTGGTTGATAAAATAACTTAAACGGTAGCTGTTCATTCCTTTTACTTAACTTTGTATCCTATTGGTTTGTCTTTTCTTTACTTAACTTGAACGTCCTTTAGTTAAATTTTTCCATCTTACTTGAGGATTTCATTACTTAACATATTGTGAAACATTTTTTATCTAAGGTCGTTTTGCTAATTCAGAGAAGTCGGATCGTTTTAGATATTTATTTAAAATTGACGATTTTACCCTTATGGGTTTTTTTTTTTTGGTGAACTTCACAACTTTTCTAAATTCCTTTCTTAACTTTACCATCCAATTACTTATATAGGTTTGAAAACATTCCCACTTAGGACGTTTTCTTAAATTGGGCATTCCAGGTCCTTTTTGGCCCTTTTGCAAAAAAATACCATTTTGTCCTTAATGGGTCTTAGAAAACTTTTGAAACCCGTTTTAAAACATAACTTACAGTTTCTTATTGCTCATAACATTACAAAAAACTAAACATCAGTTTCTTTTTCATAAAAATCTATTTCATAAAAATTGTACGGTTTTAACCCATAATACAAAAATCCTAACGTTTTCACCCTTAACATGCTTCTCATTCTTTATTTGATAAGAGCTTTAAATGTTTTAAGCTTAACATTTGTAATTACTCACTACCTATTGCAGGCAGAAAACCAACACTTCGTAGTAGAAAAATACAATTTTACGTGGTTTTACGGTTTTAGCTCGAAACACAAAAACTTGACATTTTTGCTCTCGAAACCAAAAGGCACTAATCTTATGCCAAAACGTTAATTTTTTGCAAGGATTAAAACTTAAAAAAGATCCTTATTTAATTCAAACCATTTCATAACGTTTTCCTTTTTACGAAATTTTGTACTTAAAATCTCGTATAATTCATTACTTGAAATAGTTATAGAATATTCATAAACTGTCCATAAATTTTAATCATTTCGATGAGATCTAAAATCTTTGTGTTTTAACTTTTTTTCAAAATTGTTCATCTTAATGGCATTCTTGATAAGGTAAAACTAAAATCAATATTTTTTGGCTTACTTCAAACAGAATTCGAGCAGGATTTCTTCATGAAAGTTGTATGGATCGACGTTTCCAATAAATCACATGTTGAACTTAGAGAATCATTTGGCCTCTAAAAGCCCCAAACATAAAATTCTTTCAAAAACGCCTATAACATATTTGTTGAACCTTAACTTATCCTAACTTGATTTTCTAAGGTTTAATATTATTTAAACTTTTCCAATTATTTAAGCAAGCACTTATTACATAAACAAAATATGCCATAACATTTTTTTTCATGCCATGACTTAAAATCATTTTATCAAATACTTAGTTTGCTTAAACTTAATGTTTATGAAAAAGTTTATCATACTTTATCCTTTTGACCTTAAACATAGTTTTTCATCTTTTCGTCATCATCATCATCATCATCATTCTCTCAACATAGCATTTATTCATACCATATAATCCCTTATATATGTCTTAGTCTAAAAAGATTATAAACTATAATCTTAACTCATGAAAACAACATGTTTTCAAGATTAGGGTTTAAGAATTTACTAAGAATTTCTTCAAGGTTTGAATCCTCTTATTTAGTACCTTAAGCTTTGCTAACCCTCCTTAAGAATAACAATAACATGGCCCATAAAAATCCACTCAAAACTCTAAGGAAGAACACCAAAACACATAGAGTAAAGACTAAATTTTTACCTCTAAAAGTGGCCTATTATGTACTAGACAATTTAAACTTTTACCAAAGCTTGATTAGAGGTTGAGTCTTTGAAAAACTATTGAGAGGAATTAGGAGAACTAGGGCTAGTTTCTTGGAGAGCCAAAATGGCCATGTTTTCATGCTTCATGCACAAAAACGATAAAAACAAATGCTTATCTTTTCACTTGAGCCCTTGAATAATAAAAAGACTTAATCAAGGGACCATTTTGCAAACAAAAGTTTGCTCTTCACCACTTAACAAATGCAGCCACCATGGGGAAGAGATGTGCCCAAATTCCCATAATAAAAGTGTCACTTTGATAGATATTTTCACTTAGGTCCTTAAAAATAGTTGATTTAGGAACCAACTTGCAATTTTCAAAAAAAATTTGCTCCTATACATATCCAAAACCGGTTCCAAAGAGGGAGATATGGAATTCTTTTCCATTATTTGAGGTGTCCTTGTTGGTCCCATATTAATTTTTACACTGAAAGTATTTTTTCTATATTGTCGGTATATTTTTCTATATTGTTATAAACTTATATAGTATTCTTCACTCATCCATATTCTCCACACACTACAACTCCTATACTGCTTAATTTTATACAGTCTAATTTTTATACTATAATACTTTTGCAGTATAATTTTCATGCCGTTTAACTTCATTAGTGTAATTCCTTACACTGTATTACTTTTGAAGTATAATTTACATATTGTGTAACTTTATCAATGTAATTCCTTATACTGTACTTTATTAGTATAATCCTAATACTGCATTATTCTAATATTGTATAATTTATATGTTTTTATATAGTATTTTTCTTAAACTGTATTTTTGTTTTAATATTTGTTGTCATACATTTTGCAACAATTAAGCTTTCCAACTTATTTTCATATCCTTCCTTCCTTATATAAGACTATGAGATGATTTTATCCTTAGAAATCCTATTTTCACTATTATGAAATTTATCATAAAAATTAGATTAAATGAATGATTGTATTTTCTTTAACATAATCCTTTAATTATTGCATTAATAAAGTACTAGAAATGCTCTGGTGTCATAGCAGGTTACAACTTGACACCGTGCCCGCGATTATACATGGTTAGCGTTTCTTTGTTTAAAAAAATGTTAAAATCTGGTAGGTTTCAAGTTGAAACCTGGTAGGTTACAATCTGGCACCCTGCTCCAATGACCGGAGGTGATTTCCACAACGAAATCTGATGGGTTTTGGTAGGTTTTAGGATGAAACTTGACAGATTCTATTTTGGGAGAAAAAGTAACTTAGTCTTTTAATAAATCATCAATTTTTAATAAATGGGTAGTTTTGATAAGTGATTTACTTGAAGGTATTTTTAATATGGTGGTACATTTGGGGGGCATTTTTGTAAGTTGTTCTAATAAAATTGAATATTTTATTTTTAATAATCTAAATGGTTGCCCCAATAAAATGTAAAGAACTATTAATTTAAAAAGTTTAAGGCTAATTTATACATATACATATTATATTAAAATTAAAACCACTATGTTAAAAACAAGAAAAGAAAAAAAGTCGACGCCTCCTGATCTCTTGTCTTCGTCGTTGTTCCAAACGGCCTATCAATACCCTAAAAAAGATATTCGTATAACAACATTCACACGTAGGCCGATGATTGTTCATAAGAATGGATTTATATCCTTGTGCAAAATAGTTTTAATCATAGTTAATTTTGTTAAAATCTTTTAAACACTCCCTTAAATTTGTTTAAAATAAAAGTTGTAAAAGATAAATATATTTTTAGTAAACATTTCTTATTTTAATATTTGAACAGATAAACATTTCTTATTTTAATATTTCAATTCCATTTTTCTCAAAAAAAAAAAAAAAAAAAAAAAAAAAATCCAACCGCATATTTCATAAAACCGGAGTTTTCGAAACCCGATCTGACCCATCGGAATATTGTTGTTCAAAAATCCGATCCGTCTCTTGAGAGGACAGCCGGCATTTCCATGCCCATTCCCTCCAAAATAGAGAGAATAAAAACCTTGCCCATCTCGCCCCACTTTTCCCGCTCTATTCTTCATTTTTTTTTTACTATTTAGGGCTTGAGTTTCTCCGATCACTCGAGAATTGCAGCAATGGACATGGCGGAAGGCGACGACGAAGAGTTCGGCTTCTCGAGAAACTACTTTCTGGCTAAGGAGTTGGGCGGCTCCGGGAAGAAATCCACTCGCAAGCTCTCCGACATCGATCTTGTTGACGAACAGGTAAAGTGCTTGCCTTTAATTAATTTAGAAGTCCCAGTTTTGTGTGCCTTCGACAATAGATTTTTCTTTTATTACAAAAAAGAAAAGAAAATTTGTAAAATTACATGTGCAGGAACTGAGAGAGGCGGCCGCTAATCTTGTGCCCAAACATGAGAAAGAGGTAAACGAACTGACGAACAGTTACAGAAGCCTGTATCCAAAATGGGTTTTCGAGCTCAGGTTTGTTATTTTTCTCTGATTAGGCAGAAATCAGTTCTACTTTGTGCGTGTTTGTTTTATTCAGTCTTCAAAGTTTCCATTTTTTTTGGTTTGTTTTATTGGTTTTGTTTTTTGGTTATTGCCCAGCAAAAGATTTCCTTAGCATATCAGCTTGTTATCAAAGTTTGGATGTTTTGGAGGTTTTTCGACGGCATGTTTCCTCACTGTTTCCAACATATACGCGTGTGTGTGTGTGTGTGTGTGTGTGTGTGTGGTTGTGCTTACAATGAGATGTGCAAAGTGTTCTATTACATTAGAACTCGGATGAAAAGGCGGTTGTATAAGTAATTTGCTTAATGAGTTTTGATTCTACTAGCACACACCCCTCATGATACTTTTTCTGCATTTTTTTTTCTTTTTAATGTGCTAGGTGTGGATTTGGCCTTCTAATGTATGGATTTGGATCTA
>CAMOHE010047119.1:0-30922 GCA_946598075.1 Artocarpus hirsutus | reverse complement strand
AATAGATTGACAGCTGGTGCTTCCTGTCAACTTGTCGGTTCCACTCTTTTGTTTCTGTCTATCTCTTCGCTATGATGCCTGTATTCCACATTAGCGTGTGCTGTAGTTGTAGGAGTTGTCGTAGCTATGCCAACCGATGTAATTGTTGGTGTTGGGGTCAATGGAGAGTACAATGGCTGCATTCTCCCAATCGGGTTGTGTGCATGTTGCTGTCTTCCTGATTGTGGGGTCTAAAATTGCCACTGTGTTGTAGATGAAGCTGGAAACGTTGAATACCTATAATACAGGTAATAATACAACTGTGAAGCCATTTGGGAGTTTTGATAGCTGATTTGGCTCCTCAAAGCCAAATTCTCACTACTCAGTTGCTCCATTCTCTTGTCGCGTTCTTGAGAATGAACTGCTTGCTCTTGAAGTGTTTTCTTTAGAGCCTCCACTTCTGCTACAAGGGTTTCCATTTGTCGGTTGTCTTGAGTGAATACTTTCGTCTCTTCTACTGTGGTTTCTAGAGTGCGCTGGTTGTCAACGTTGTCCGCCATTTGAATCCGAGTCTTTAGATCTTGGAGTTGATGACTTGAACGCCCCACAATGGGTGCTAAACTGTAGACGGTGAATCTACAATCAAATAATTAGAAACTTGGGCTTTCAAACCATCGTTGAATGGACCTGTTCACTCGGATATATATGCAAGATTATGGTAAAATGAACAAAATAATGCAGAAATAACAATACAAGTAAGATTTATAGTGGTTCACTCTGTTAATGAAGAGCTACATCCACTTTAGTTCACTATGAAAAAACAATTAGTATAAGTTTACAAAGAGAATAAATTGTCAGTGTTCCGGCATCTACTCTCTATATATCTCAACAAAGCTACCTTCCCCCTATATATAGAGTATGAGATAGAATCGTGGTCGTCAACCGTCAAGTGGAGTGGGGTAGTGTCTTGTGAATAACTGTAATAGTGGGACACATGTCGGTTAGTGAGTAACTGCAAAAATCATGTCTTTTTCATGTTCTGTTCCAGGACTTAACACATTTTAACCGTCAAATCGTGCTTTTAACCGTCGAATCGATACGATCGATCTGGACAAACAATGGCCTAAAAGAGTGCGGGTCATCTTTGGACAAAAAGTTTCGAAATAAGTAATCGATCCAAGCGAACCAAACGAATAACTGATTCGATTGAGCTGATTTCATTCGATTCGTTCGATCACCATTATTGGGCCGCTAAGCCCGTGGACAATTTGGGTCGGTCCAAATTGTATCCCAACAAAAAGAAGTGATCATTTCTTAACTAATTTTATTATTTTCATTTCCCATTACATGGACATGTGTTTAAAAAAGCGGAAGAATCATTTATTAATTTTTGTCATTATGATAGTGTAGTTTGATATTTTATATATTTTTTGTTAATAATAAATTTAATTCTAGGCCATTGATGATAATAAACACACGTTGACTACCTTAGGCAAGATAGAAAATGACCACAAGTGGTTGGGTTTCGCCTTACTTTATACCACGGTTTTTAAAAAACCAACGCATAAAGTAGAAATCATGACGATTTTTTATAAAATCGTCTATTACGTAATAATTTTTTTTGCCTTTCCGTGATGGTTTGTGGAGAAAACCCATTGAATAAAGCATCCCCTTACAATAATTCTAATAAAATAACATTTAGATTTGATAAGATTTTTATTTTTTATGATATTATTATTATTCAATATTGATCTTATCTTTAATATTAGTATTTGCTATTCTCTCATGATAATGATAATAATAATAATAATTATTATTAATACTACTGTTATTATTACTTATATGAGTAATAAAAATACATTATTATAACTAATATTACTATTATTATTACTACTACTAATATTCCAATTACTTATTAATAATATACTTTTTACTAATAATAAATTATTTATTATACTAGTGTTTTTTTGGAAGAATAATAATAATAAAATGAATAATTAATAGAAACCAATGTTTCCCATTAAAAAGGACTCGACCGTGACGGCTTTTTTTTGGAAACTGCCGTGGTAGACAGTTTTCAAGAAAAACCGCCGTGACAGGTCATCTTGAGACAAAATATGTCCAAACGAAGTCTTGCCAGCCCTTTCAAACTCGCACGCTCTCTCTCCTAACTCCTATGTCGCAGCCCCTCCTCTCTCTAGGCTCCCTATCGCCACCCAGCCCTCGGCGTCACTGTCTCAGCTCTCGCCGTCACTGTCTCAGCCCTCGCTGTCGTTTTCTTCGCCGTTGGCATTTTATTTTTCTTTCACATTCGGACAACAGAGGAAAGCCGTTCATTCCATTTTCTTCTTCTTCAACCACAAGAGGTAAACCAAAACTTCTTCCCACTTTTTCAATCCGTTTTATTTTCAGTTTTTATATTTGTGTGTTTTTTTTTTTTTTCATATTTCACATACCTCAATAATTAAAGCCCTTGTTCCTAGATTTGTGCGTTTTGGACTTTATGAAAGTTTCTAGTTTGATTTCGGTGGTTGTGATTTCCCTGGCTTTGTGCTCTAATTGTAAATACGTGTAAGTGCGTTTCAAGATTAATTTGTGCGTTTTTAGTTTTTCGTTTCTAGTTTTCCCTTGTTTTCACACACGATTCGATAAAATGTCTAAATGTGTGTATTGGTGTGTGTTGGATTTTGTGGTTTTGAGCTCTAAGATAAAACTATTAATAGTAAGTTTTGTATAGTTAAAACCAAAAAAGTTTTTTTTTTCTTTTTTTTTTCTTTTTTTTTTTTTTATGTGATTTGCACACTGACTATTCGATAAAGCTACTTATATCAAGTGTAGTTGGTAAGCTTCTTCCAAAGATAAATACATTTGTCTCTCTATTTTCTGTTTTTCAAATTTTGAGATAAATTAGTTATTTCGCTTTACAACTCTGTGACCGTGAGATTGTTGTGATTTTATTTAGTTTGAACATTAAAACAAAAATTTGACGGAGGCTCCAGTTTTGATAATGTAAGAAAGTTTAGTATGCTAAATAATTTTTATTATGCTTGTGTAAAATTCTTGCGGGATTTTCTAGTTTGGATATAAAATAATTATTCAATTGGTTTTATCAAATGCTAATTTGGTGTTGCATTCAAGTAATGGTGGTGTGCTCGGAGAGGAAAAATGTTGGCTTGGGTTTGGAAACTAGAATACTAGATCGTTAGCTGGCTTGAAATTGGATATTTGTTTTTTGTTTTTTGTTTTTTGAGATGATGTTTGTGTGTTGGCGTTCCCTTTGAATATTTGTTTGCTTGTTTATGAGATTATGTATACGTGTTTCCTTTGGATATTTAATTGGTGTTTTTGAGACTATTTCTATATGTTTGCTTTGGGCATTTGTTTGTTGCTTTGGATAGCATCATTTCTATGTGATTTTCAATCAATATCATCTTTTCTATCTTTCTTGCAAGCCCTCCAAGCCCTATCAACTCATGCAAAGGTGATGAAAAATACAAGTCACCTTCGATGAAAAATATCTACTGAAAGGCAAGAAAGGTGATGAATTAATTGGTTAGATTGGTGTACACTCTTGAGGGCATGTTCCCACATGGATACATGATTGGAGAATCTAAGACATAAATAATATCAAAGAAATAATGTAGGTGCATATCAAAGCCAGCTTTACGGGGGAAGAGTAGTGGAAGAAGAGGGCCTTGAAGCGATGAACATGCACGGGGATTTAGAAGTGATCTTTACGTCACTTTCGTGAGGGATTTTCTCCATGAGGAGAGTGTGTGGATTTGGCCTAAAAATATAATAAAAAACTACCCCAACATATCTTTTGGTGATTGGAAGAAATTTGTTTAGTATAAAAGATCTGAGGAATTTCAACATTTGTCGAAAAAAGACAGGGAAATAAGAAGCCAAAATCAATATCCATCATCAGTAGCCTGAGACAGATACTATAAAATATATGTCTTTTATCATAGATATGTATGTTTTTAAAGAAGATTTACCAACTTTTTTACAATATAGTTGAAGGAGACCGGGGAGCATCCATCAAGAGACAATTTGTGGATTAAAATGTGTCAATGTCCCAATGGTACTTTCAACCAACTATCATTTCAATCCGTTGGTCAATTGATAGTAAGTTCATTAAACTTAACTTCTTAGGTCACCATAAGTTTGTTAAGGCCCTAACGTGTGTGTGTTTGCTATTTTTTTATAGGATGACTTCGAGACGCAACAAACTCAAGGCACTTTTCAATCAACCAACAACGTTGATGTATCGACCAAAGCCTTGGGGTAGCCAGAGAGCTCAGGACGTGTTCATGGTCAATCAAAATTCATCAAGCAGTCTCAATAATTTGAGATGAGTAATACCTCAAGTAATGTCAATTATCCAGTATATGATATTCGGCAACAATTATAACAATTACAGAGTGTTGTACAGAATCTATGTGAACGACATGGTGTTTCACCTACCTTCATGCCGAATATTTCAACCGTTGATCAACACTACAATTTTTGGGCTAGTTGTGTAGTTCATGAGAGAAAAGCTAAAGCATCACCTTTGGGTGGAGAGCCTATTGTTATGTAAAAAGACAGACTCTTCCTTGATGACAAAATTAATTGTGGGTATGTCCTTGTTGCGACTAGAATGGAGTAAATGGAGATTGGTGTGATTCATGGGATACCCCTTGGAGAGGAAAACGTCCGAGTGTCTATTGAAATGGTTAAAATCAAGACTGCACAAGTACCTTTTTCCAACAGATGAGGTAAAAACTATGGAACAAGCTATAGGAGGATTTGTTGCATGGCCAAAACATTTAGTTGAAGCGATCACGACTAACGCTAGTTGAGCTCCTAGTCGCGATCCCAACAAAGATGTAGAGAGAAAAATGCCAAAGAAAGAAAGAAAGAGAAAACACCAATGTCACAACTAAGGTACAACAACCCGCCGTTTCTCAATAACCTGCCGTTCAACAACAATCCGAAGGGAATGATCGCTTACCTCTATTTAACATGAAGGACAATCCTAGAGGATTGCATCTGATGGCTTTTCACGCACAAAATTTCTTGCGAGGCAGTAATGTGTTAGAATACCTGCTACCATCGAGCATTAGTGGCATTGATATGCCTATTTATGTAAGCTATGAAGACTTTTACCATTTCATCAAATTTGAGGAAATTGGTGTGAACGCTATAATGGTACACCTCAGGTAAAAGACATTATTATTCTTTAATATTTTTCATCAAGTAGTCTTATATTTGAAATTACAATAAATTTGATAATTTTTTTTTTTTTTTTGCAGCTATTTGTTAGAATGTTGTCCACATGATAGCCTTGATTAACTATTCGGCTACATCTCCCTAGTTATTACCTCAAGGGTTAGCATGCTTGAAGACAAAGGATTTCCCAAATGTGCCATGTTGCTCCTATCCTTTTTGCATAACATACCATGAACGAAGGTATACTTCACGCCATACAATCTTGGGTGTCATTAGATGTTAGGACTTGTTGACTTGTAGAATGACAAAGTATTTTGGTTTGATCCTCTTAGACACGGAACGTGCAAAGATTTTAAAGAAGTGACTTCTTCTTAAGTATAATTTCGTGATTAATTTAAAGATTGACTTGAAAATTATTAAGTTTAATTCATTTTTCAACTATTTAACATTTATTCATTAGGGCACTCAATCTATGAAAGCTTCAAACGGTAGGGAAAGGTGTAAAAACACATCCTAAAGGCTTAACCATTTTCAAGAATATGATGAGTCCTAAATAAAGTGACAACATTGAATGTGGCTTCTTCCTTTTATGCTACGTGTGGGACGTAGTTTATGGTGGTAAAGGAATAGATTCGATAAAACAAAAGGGTGATTATGTAAATAATGATATAAAAGTAGTTAGATTAGATTTGGTGTGTGGGACATAGTTTATGGTGATAAGGGAATAGATTTGATAAAACAAAAGGGGTGATTATGTAAATAATGATATAGAAGTAGTTAGATTAGATTTGGTCTTACTTAAACAATTTTGTAAGATATAATTAATGTGAATTTTGTAAGATATGTGTAGTGATTAATGTGATTATATGATCAGTACTTTGTTCTTATTTTTAGGGCCTTCAACAAAGATCATGGAGATTGGCCACTTACGAGGGATCTAATTTTATCAATGATTTTTTTAACTTGATACACCATGATGGTTTATACAAAACACCGTTGTGGTAGTTCAAGTTTCCATGACGATTTTATAAAAAAACTGTTGTGGTATGTTAACTTTACACAATGGTTTTATTGAAAAACCCGTTGTGTAAAGTGAGCTTTAACGAGCCCAAACAAAATAAAACCCTAGTTTACACAACGGTTTTAATCGTCGTGTAATCTCTTAAGTTACCACGACTTTAGATTACACGATGGTTTTCTAACTATCATGAAAACATTACACGACGGTTAAAAAGTGTCGTGGTATATGATATTTGTACTGGCCCCTGTTTCTAAGACACCTTATAGAATGGCATTGGCTGAGTTGAAAGAGCTGAAAGTTTAGTTACAAGAGCTATTATAGAAATGATTTATTTGACCAAGCTTCCTTCCTTGGGGCGCACCGATATTATTTGTAAAGAAAAAGGATGGAACAATGAGGTTGTGTATTGATTACAGGGAACTAAATAAAGTAAAAGTGAAGAATAACTATCCTTTGCCTGAGATTAACGATTTGTTTGAGTAGTTAAAAAGGAGCAATGGTATTCTCTAAGATTGATTTATGGTCAAGTTCTCACCAAAGAAGATGACGTGCCAAATACTATTTTTCAGACTAGACATGGTCATTGTAAGTTCTTAATCATGCCATTTGGGTTGTCCAATACACTAGTAATATTCATGGATCTAACGAATAGGACATTTAAGGACTTCTTAGACAATTTTGTTATAGCGTTTATTGATGACATCCTTATCTACTCTCACTCGAGGTGGGAGCGTGTAGAGCATTTAAGGATGGTTTCAAGGACTCTCAAGGAAAAGCAGTTGTATGCCAAGTTTAAGAAATGTGAATTTTGACTGGAGAAGGTAGCATTTCTTAAATATGTTGTGTCAAAAGATGGAATTTCTATGAATCTAAGTAAGATTAAGGCATTGACTAACTAGCCCAAATCGAACAATGCCTCAATAGATTGAAAGATTCCTTGTGTTAGCAGGATATTACAGAAGGTTTTTGGAGAGATTTTAAAAAATTATCACTCCTCTTATGCAATTAACTAGGAAGAATATATTGGTTTGCATGGTTAGATGCATATGAAGATTGCTTTAAAGAGTTTAAGAATCCACTAATAATGGCTCCAATTCTCACCATTCGTAAGAATGGTAAAGTGTTTGTGGTGTATAGTGATGCCTTTGGGTGTGGGTTAGGTGTGTATGGATATAGGATGGAAAAGTTATAACTTATGCCTTTCGTCGGTTGAAAGATTATGAGAAAAATTACCCTACTCATAATTTATAGCTAGCAGCGGTGATGTTTGCACTGAAGATATGGAGGCATTACATATATAAAAAGAAATGTCAAATTTATACAGGCCATAAAAGTTTGAAGTATCTCTTCATTCGAAAAGAGCTTAATATTAGGTAAAAGAGATGGTTGGAGTTGACTAAGGACTATGTTATGACCTTGGTAAGGCTATTGTGGTGGCAAGTGCATTGACTTGTAAGTCCTCAGAGTGTATACCAGCTATGTCACTGATTCAAATACCAACTGCAAGGAACTTACAGAAGTTGGAGTTGGAAATAATACCTTATGGGTTAAGTCTGCAATGACATTGCAACCCATATTGTTAGAAAGGATTAAGTAGAAACAAAGTTCAGTTCCGTTCATTTTTTTATTTAGAGGGGAAAATTGAAGCACGTAAGAGTAAGAGCTCCAGATTTCTAACGATGAAGCAAGTAGACTTGGAACTAAAGTTGTGTGTGCCAAATGATAGTGCTCGTAAGAAAGAGATAATGGAAGAAGCTCATAATACTCTTTATTCAATACATCCAAGATTTGAAATCTCATTATGGATGGCCAAAGATGAAGAGAGATGTTGTTAAATTTGTGGGAGAATGTCTTACCTGTCAATATGTAAAAGGAGAACATCCGAGACTAACAGTTACCCTATAGCCTCTAGAGATTCCACAGTGGAAATAAGAAGACATTGCAATGGATTTTGTGACAGGATTGCTAAGAGCAAAGAATGGATATGATTAAATCTAGATGATTATCAATAGACTGACAAAGTCTGTCCATTTCCTTCCTGTTTGTGCTAATTACTCTATGGATTAGTATTTTCGATTGTATGTGAAAGAGATTGTAAGACTGCATGAGGTTCTTGTGACTATTATTTCAAATAGGGTTGCTCAGTTTACTTCCAACTTATGGAAAATTTTGCGTAGAGCAATGGGGGCTAAGTTAACCTTTAGTACAACATTCCATTCTCAAACAGATGGTCAATAGGAGAGGACTATTCAAATTTTGATGGATATGTCAAGGGCATATGTTCTTGATTTTAAAAAGTCCTAGGATGAATACTTACCTTTGGCTAAATTTTCATATAATAATAGCTACCAAGCAACTATTGGTATGTCACCTTATGAGGCTTTGTATAGTAGAAAGTATAGGTCCCCAATTCGTTGGGATGGCATAGGTGAAAGAAAGTATCATGGTCCAAGTGTAGAAAACTAAAGAGGCAATTCAAAAGATCTGCAAAAGAATGTTAGTTGCTCAAAGCAGACAAAAGAATTATACGAATTCTAGTAAAGGGATGTTAAATTTGAAGTAGGTGATAAAATCACCTTAAAGATTGCACCAATGAAAGGAGTGAAAAGACTTATAAAAAAAAAAGAAGAAAAGTTAAGTCCAAGATACATTGGTCCCTATGATTTTGTGGAGGGAATTGGAAAAGTGGCTTACAGATTGCCTTGCCATTATCACTAGGTGGCGTACATAATGTCTTCCATGTATCTATGTTGAGAAAGTATGTAACAAGTGTATCACATGTCTTGAAACAAGAAGACATAGAATTTAAAGAGGACTTGACTAATGAAGAACAACGTTTTTGAATTCTTGATAGAATTGAAAGGGAATTGCGAAATAAAAAGATATCATTGGTTAAAGACCTATCAAAAAGTGATTCAGCGGAGGAGGCAACATGGGCACTGGAAAAATGGAATGAGATCTAAATATCCAAACCTATTTGTTAGTAAAATTTCAAGAATGAATTTTTATAAGGAGGGGAGAGTTATGATGCCCAAAATTCTCATACTTGTTGGCAATGCATTTCTTGTTTTCTCGATATATGCATATAATTTACATATTTAATTGATTATTGAGATGCATCTATCACATTAATAATGAGCATTAAGTCTAAAAGGTTCATTGAATATTGTTATGTATCATGTATTGTTAAATGGTAGGGTTCTTTGAAGGTGGATCCGATAAGTGAAGAAACGTAAAGAAAGTTGTGAGTATGTTTTTATGAAACTGTGAGGAATTAAGTAAGTTACGAAGCTCAGTTATAATTTTAAGGTGCAAAATTTAAGAAAACAGTCATTTTCGACCGAAAGAGGAGTTTTCATTTAAGTTTTATCCTCATATAAGTTTATAAACGAAAAAGATCTATTTATGATATGAGATCTCTTATGATGATGTCATATAGGTATGAAATCAATAATGAGTAGATGATATGAATTTCACGAACGTTTTGCAATTCAAATACACTAGAAACCTTAATTTGCACGATTTTCGATGTTTAAGTTTTCAAGTCCTAATTTAGGGCATGAGTTAGGAAATTTATTATCTTATGTTTGGATGTATATAGAAAGGTTCTTAAAGAAACAATAAGGCTTCAATAATAGATGGTTAAGGATTCAAAGACATAGTTCTCAATGTAACAAAATTTCGGTTCAAGTATATACACTTAAGTTAGTATGCAAACTAAATAGTTATGAACTATTAGTACTTGGGCTTTTTTGTGATTTTTTAACACTTAAATAAGCTAGTAAATTAGCTGCTTAAGTGACACTTAGCTGAACACTAAGAAAGTACTTCAAGGTGAAGTATTCTTAAGTGGTTGCTTGGTGGTTTAAATAAGTACCAAGCAACATGTATCAATTCAACTCAACCTTTCAAACTCTGACATTCTTCTTCCCCTAAGCACCATATGAAGTTATATATATATATATATATATATATATATATATATATTTGAAATTGAAGCACAACTTAGGCAAATTTTGGGTTGGCTAAACCCTAAAATATATCATGAAAATACGTAGTAGCTTGGGAGGTATGGCCAACAGTCTAAGGTTGGTCCAGATAAGGGATATTGCGATAATGGGGTGACTTTGTAAATTATGAATACTATTAGAAATTCTAATTTTTTTAAGGTTAAATATACAAAATTGGGCATTTAGGAACTTTGGAAATTAAGGGGTTATGTTGCCACAATTTTTAGATAGCTAGAGAATTTAGAAAATCATAGACCTCTGAAATTGAGAAATTTAGTTTAATTTTCATCGTTTTGATCCACAATCTCATTTTAAACTTAATTTTAAGCTTTTTAATGATTGAAAGGCCCAATGTGAGCTTAAGGATTGGACTCAAATTGGAGGCTTTCAGTCGGAAAATGATCTCCTTGATACTCCATGAAGACTTGTTGGATTGATAGTTATATGAGTTAGAATACATGACGAAATAGCAGTATGAAACACCGGATCCCCTGAGAGGAAGCCCAAGATTCCCATACACTGTTCAAAAGAGACAAGTATGTAGAATTGCACTTGTACCACCATAAAGCCGTGCATATGTTTTGTATATCAATAAATATGATAATTGTACATATGATTTAGATGCCACTGTTGAAAGCATAAGCATATATGCACGACATGATAAGAGATGTGTACTAATGACATTTTTATGAAGTAATTGAGTATGAAATTATCTTTAAAAGATATTTCGGTAACTTGTGATGGGTTTAATGATAGATAATGATGAGAAATGTCTCAATAGAAATATCCAGACCTTTATGCCTTAATGGAGACTATCTTAATGAAGAATTACAGTGTGAGTTGCTCCCGTGATGATCACAAGAGAGAAGAAGAGATTGTTAATGTACTATTTACGCACACGACGACATTTGATATAAATGATTACTGATATGGCCACAAGGCCATCTGAGAAACCCTAATTACGCACATAAAGATGGTTGGTTGGCATACTCCCGTTGCTCATGGATTTGTGTATATAGACTAGTTGACCTATCATTTTAAGGCCCTGATATTTGTATAGTTTTAAGAGGTTGTATTGGCTATGTTTAGTGCTCAGCTGTGTCCATTTTGAGATATGTATTATATTGTATATATTTGACCAACCATATGGGTTTGGTGAGACATGTTATAATGCCCTCTTTTTTATTATTAAGTCGAATAACTTTTTAAGAATGATATAAGGTAAAAGTAAAAAAGGAGTGCTACTTTGTATGACTAGATGGCTTCTTTAGAGTTGTATTAGGTGGGTACATACAATTCATATAATTTTGAAAAGTAGATGTATTTGTAATATTGTATATAAGTGGATAATTTTAGATACGATTCTATGACTAATAGTCTAAATTATATAGTTTCTAGTCTATGTATTTAGTTGAGCACTTTTTACATGGCAAGACTACAATGGGGATTTATGTCCAATTTTTAACACAATTTATTTAGATTGTTGTAGTAGATTGATTCTATGGTAGAAACATTGGTGTGATAGAATAAGTGGTAGTCGCACATTAGATTGGACCGAAAGTGTAATTGATTTGAAAATAATTTCATTTCACTTAAATCAATTCACTTTGGCAAGTATCTATATGTAATCTTAATTCTTAAGTAGATTTATGACTTTATTTTTATTTTAACTTGTATGTTTTGACATGTCCAAGATAAGAGTTTTGTTGACCAAAAGCTCTATTTTTAGTATGTTGAAAATGCAATAATTCAATGATGGTATAATCTATAGACATAGAATCTATAGCTCTTTAACAAAGAGTCAATCTTATTCTCCTCCTGAAAGGAATAATTTGCAAAATTAGAAAAGAACAAGATTTTGATCGTCTGGTTGTATATGCTAATGCTTTTATTTATAATTGTCTTTTTTTTTTTCTTGGGGGAGGAACGCTTTTGTTTTGTTTTTTTTTTTTTTTTGCTCTTTTCTTTTTCTTTTTTTTTTCCACTCGGCGTGTCATAGACTAGTTTTAATAACTAGTTGTTTTTATTTTCTCTTAAAGGAGGTTTGGTCTTTTTTAACAATGCTTCTTGGTGTAAAAATAATATAAATATTAAGAAGTTGCAATCTGTTTACACGTGTTGGACTTAATAATTTGTGACCAGACCTTGGCGCTTCATACGAAGTACTTTTTCTCGATTTGGGCCTCATCCATGTGATTAGGAGTTGATTTCGATACGTCTTTATGTTGTTGTTCTTTTAACTAAACAATTTGGTCCTCCCGGTTGTAAGAACCAAACACGGAGCCAAAAGAATAAGTTAAGAAAGATGGAATATTTTAAAAAGACGAAATAAAATTTTATATAAAAATTTTATATATAATATTAAAAGAAAAAAAGTTTAACAGAACGGTCGCATACCTTAATTTGTATGCATTTTACTTCTTAATTGTTAAAGATAAAAACCAACATCCACTACAATAGTAATGGGAAAAGGGCACAAATAGTTGTTTTCCTATAATCGGGATTTTTTTCGGTTGTTTCTTATAACCTTTTTAGTTTCATGTTTTGTAAACGCTGTCGCTGGTTTTTGAAATTTTTTTCCTTTTTTCTCTCTTTCTTTTATTAATAAAATTTGACCGAAGAAGCTAAGTCTCTCTATAAAAAGGATTCTCAAACCATGTATTTGGTAATGGTTTTCACCACGTGGTTTTCACTCTAAAATCAGTTATGAACAGTATAAAGCTTTCACATGTTACAGTAACAAAATAAATTATTATAGTGTAAAGTCCTCACATGTTACTAAAAAAGTAATTCCCATCACATTTCCAAACATCCCGTGGTGATTGATTATTGAGGATTTAATACAATTTCTCTTTTACCAAAACAAATAGAAACATTTCATATAGCAATTAAATTAGATATTATAAATGAGATTTCAAAAAGGCATCACACATTCACATTGATTACTGATATATGAAGTATAATAATTTGTAAGCCATATTTTAGTACGGATGTAAGAACAGCATTTTAATAATAAGCCGTTGCAATTACTATTGTTAGCCAATGTCGGAAAGGACCATTATCTCTAAAGGAGTTTACACGGACGATAGCTAAAAGAAAGGGCCAATCACGGTAAAGGTGGCAATAATCGTGTTCGTGTCGACACGTTTACAGCACGACACATGTAGCCTAAACATAAACATGGCACGATTAATAAACGTGCCATAAATGCAAACAAGAACACGACATGGCACGCCACATCTATTTCACACGTAACACGACACGACATGATTAACACGATTATTAAAAGTGTCATGATAAGTTGACACAATAACAACATGCATATAACACATTTGTGACCCAATGAATTAAAAATTTAAAAAAATTTAAAAAAATTTAATTTTTTTTAAAAAGGCCAATAAAAAAAATTAACAAAGACATAATATCTAATTAATACTAACCTACTATAAATATTTTAAATATTTTTATTTTTAAGTTTAAATGTGTTATAAATAGGTGGGTCGTGTCGTGCAGTGTCAACATGTTTACGGCCCGTTTAATTAAACATGTTAAGGCGTGTTTAGCGTGTTAGCATAAATCTAGCCCGTTTATTTTTGTGTTATTCGTGTCAACCTATTTATGGCACAATTAATAAACGTGAGATCTAAACTCGTTTATCTCGTGTCGTTTTCGTATCGTGTCAACGTACTTGTCTGAAATTGTCGGCCCTAAATCACGGTATTGCACATTGGAAACGCCCTCGCTTTCAACCTGGTCTCACCGAGTTACCATTGGGAGTTTAGAAGACGGTCAATTGAAATTGTTTTTCTTCTAGCACTCCCCGGCTAACATCCCAAATTGGAATTTGCTTTCTCCCAAGTCGGTGAAGACAAATTCATCTGCAAATATATGCATCACACATTTTCTTGAAGTTGAAAGAAATGCATTATAGTAATCACAAACGTTTATCAGCGTATTATACAATGTACGATTAAGAAATAAAAATATTTAGTCAAAAATAGGGAAAAAAAAATATTAAACATCACATGCAGAATAGTCACTCTTATGCTCCGCTTGATAAGAAAGAAAGGAAATATGATAGAAGAAAAAAAATCTATGAAGGAAAAGAAACTGTAGGAAAAGAAAAGATTTTAATTTTCTCTGTACTTGTTTGATATAAGAAAATGGAAAGAAAATTATTTTATCTTCTTTTGTTTGATATTACAAGAAAAACTACTATTAATATAATCACTATTTTGCCCAAATACTATTTAGCTATTTCCTTAATTTGGTGTCCAAATTATTTGTCAGAATTTTAATGGAAAAGAATGACAAATTGTTAACTTCACTTTCATTGCATGGTTGTCAAACTTTTCTCTCATAAAATCCATCTATATTTAGAAAGATCAATTTTAATGGGATCCATATGCTACTTCTTATACCAATTTTCCTTATGTTCTAACTTATTTTCTAGCAAGCATCCCATTATATCAATTTTCATCCCAAAATCCTTTTAATGTTTTTTCCCCTCCATTTTTCACTCATACCAATCTGCTCTGTCAAAACATTACTATTTAATTTGTATTGATCACAAAATTGATATCCGTGTACAGAAAATATTGGTACGTCCCATAAAAAAATAATAATACGTGAATTGATTATGATGAGTAAATAAAAGATTTTTTTTTTCCAACAATGTTTTGAAAGATAATTTGTGTTTGTCAACATGTAATGAGCTTAACGAAGTAAAGATCTTGCATAGAAGACCTTACCGTATGACAGTTTCTAATTAGGTTTGTTTTGGATGTTTGAACATTGGAATTATAATTCGAACTATTTTGTTACAGTATTTTCTCTCTATTCAAACTTTTTCTTGAAACTTATGAACCAAACGGGCAAATCTTAATCAAATTTAACGAAATTTTAAATCATCATCATAAGACTAAATAATCTAAATTTGTGTTTTCGCTTTAACATTTTTGAGATTTCATTTCATAGGGTAAAACAAAATATCCTTTAAAAAGGATTTGTTTGGAACTATTTAAGGTGTTTGGGAGAGTTTTACACTCGTTAAATCTAGCGTAAAGCTTTCACATATTAAAATGTAAAGTAAAAATATGCTACAACATAAAGCTTTTATATTCTACACTAAACCATGGAGATAGTTTTAATGGAGACGATTCAAACTGATATTTAGTGCAATAATAACTAAGGTGATTTTTATCTATAAAAACGATTTTAAACTAACTTAAACACTCAAAATTTAAACTTTATCTTGTCCCTCAAGTTCAGGCGGTTTTAAACCATTTTCTTGTCACGCCCCGGAGTACGGGAGGTGATGTGGTGGTTTAATTAAGTTAATTAAATAAAGATTTAATTAAAAACAGGGTTTTAGAATTTAATTTATAAGTAAAAATGAGATAATTTTAAAATCATTCGAATAGAAGAAATTAAGAAAATAGAATAAACTGTCATAATAATTGAGCAAATAAAAAGAACATTAAAATAATTAAATATGGGGTGGAACGAGTATGGGTCCCACTGGCCCACATATTGTGCACACACATGAAGTACTGATAATATTACTATACAACCACAGTCCAAAGTAAATAGAAAGTTAGGAATTTACGTGCCTTGCTTACTCTATTACAACCTACCCAAATCTTCTACTGGTTGTAAGTCCGGTCAGCGGACTCTTCTCCGATCCTAAGCTGATATCCACCTAGGGGTAAGATTTTAAAATAATAAAAACGTGAGCGAAAGACTCAGTAGGACTATATTTAGAATAAACAGATAAATATTCTAATAAAACTTTCTAAATAAATAAATAATTAAATAAAACAAATATGTATTTACATTTACTAAAATTTCATTGAAAACAGTTTGTCAAGAGTACCTTTTTAATTCTCTCGGGCAAACCAAATATTCACCACCGAAGTGGCCCAGCTGGGTTTCGAAACCTGCCCCCAAGGTCGTTCACTACATGACCCGATCTCTGTTATGGCATCATGCCCATATATCTTTCTTTAATTATTAAAATCTCTGTTTATCAAATATAATCATTTACATTCATTATGAAGTTTATTACGAACATTTCTCAAGCAACCGCTTGTAAAGATATTTAAACAAAATCATTTCTCAATCAGTCATTGAAAACATTTGATAAAAATCCATTTTTGGCTTAAATCATTTTGAAATAGGGCTACCAAAGAAAGGGGTAGAAGTCCTATCTCGATATCCTTGTCGGTGTCCCACACCGTAATCTCGGTCCGCTATACATTAGCTCCACGGATTCACGCACATATCCTAAACGCATAGTAACTTAGTTCATTAGTATCTAACCCGAGGTATCCTATGATACTAAATTATCTCATGATGTCCTAGTGTGCCATTTAGGTTTATAAAATCATTTTATAAAGTTAGAATTTCAATCAGGGTTCAAAACAGTGAAAACAGGTGAAAATCACAAAATTGGGTTTAGGTTCGGTCGGTCTGCCGGTCCCCTTGGTTCGGCCGGTCGAACTGCACAGTTTGGCCTGTCGGAAGACCAAGTCCGGTCGGCCGAAGTTTTCTAGGTTCGGTCTGCCGGTCGGATGAATCCGGCCTGCCAAACACAAAGTTCGGCTTGTTGATCTGAAAAATTTTAGAAATTTTCACGCACGGGTCTCGGCTCTCTCCGAGCCTAATTCTTCAATACAACTTATTTTCTCAGTTCTCAGGCATGGGAAATCATCATAAACAATAGAAAATCATAGTAAAACACTTTTTAATGGATTAAAACAAGTTTTAAACAAGATTTTCACAAAAATCTGAAAAATGAAGAAAATAGAGGAAAAATGAAAAATCTTGATTTCAATCCGTTTTTGTTCAAACAAGGTTTTAATTCTAGTTATTCTAAGTTACTCTAACCTAGATTGAAGATTTTCTAAGCTCAAAATTGCTTAGATTCAAAATGCAAGAAAATTTGAAAAAAAATTGAAAAAGTTTAGAAATTTTGAAAACTAACCTTAAATTGAAGCTTGAATCGAGTTTTTGTTGTTGAATCTCATTCCCGAGCCTTCAATCTACTAACCCGAAGCTTGAAATTGAAATTTGATTCAAAAATTTTAGAGAGGAAATGAGGGAGAGCAAGGGAACCGAGAGAGAGGGGAAGAGAGGAGAGGGATGAGCGAGTGAGAGAGTGAGGAGAGAGAGACTGTGTGAGTTTTAAATAGAGGGAGAAAAGACAATTAGTTTTACAAGACTGTGTGCACACACTGTTTTCAAATCAAATTGTTTCATTGAAATTTAAATTAACAATTAAAAATAATTTAGAATAATTAAAAATTATTAAAAGAGTAAAATAACACAAGGTTACTTAATTTTCACAAAATAATCAAATTAAGCTTAAAATACTCATTATGGCACACTAATCCACCATTTAGCACTCTAATTACACTTAATTAACTTCGAGGTGTTACATTTCTACAATAAAACTACTCTCATTCCCATGTTCCATCATAAAATTTTTCAAATATCTGTTATCATTTTAAACCATTATTTTTGTTTTAATCCTTCACTCTCTAAACATCAATTTAAATACATCGTTTAAACCACACAGTTTAGATCCTATAGTTCAAACTTTAAAGTTCTAAACCAAACTATTTCAAACTTACACACCTAACAAATCCTATACTATTTAAACTTTATTTTTGAAATTCTTCTCCAAAATACTAATTATCTTTCCAAATTCTGTTGATTTGCATCTTATCTACATTCTTGTGTTGAATATATATTTGCAATGCACAAACCAAAACGTTATCTTAAATCGGGATGACAACAATACCCTCCTCCGATAAACACGTGAGGCTCTCATTGGTCAACGAAATGATTTGAATTCGCGGGTCATATATATGATCGGGTTAAAACAACCAGAACGGGTCAGGTCAGATAGTGTGAACCACAACACTGGTGGGTCCGACACTGTTTCAATACTCATCTCTCTGCATGTCTGCCACGTGGATAAAGATAGGAACTAACACGTGGGTCATGACAGAATACCGCGTAGGTTATCATAAACCAGCAAAAAAAAAAAAACCACAAACAATAAACAAATGTTAAATTAAATTAAAAACGAAAAAGCACAGCCCACAGAATTTTTAATAAAGATAAATATTACAGATCAGTATTCTCTTTAAGCTAGCTCCTTTAGAATTTAGAATCCATTGCATGCAAGGCATTGCCAAGGTCCAGTTAAGTCTCGAAAGCCTTTTTTTCTTGTCAAAAGGGAATAGACTAGAATCCAGAAAGTTGAAGAGAAGATTCCCAGAATAAATAAATAAATTCGGAAAATTGAAGAGAAAGCTTGCACTGCAAGTCTCATGGAACTGGCAGCAGATAAAAAACTCCCAACCACATCTAATAATACGACTTTTTCTCGTAAGCGTGACGACACGTAAACGCTTGCAATGGGAACAAATGTGGAAATGGACAAAAAATAAAGAGCGATAGCTAGAGAGAGAATATGATTTTCTTTTCTTTTTATTTTCTTAGAGAGAAGTAGTTTCCGCGTGGACAGATGAGACTGGGAAATCAAGAGCTGTTTTTAGAAGAAAGAAGGAAAAGAAAAAGAAAAAGCTTTCGTTAGTTTTAAAATCCAAATTAAAAGGGTGTTTCGTAGCAGCAGTGTTAACAGGTAACTCCACTATAAATAATATAAAAATTTTATATATTATAATAATAAAAATTATTACAACATAAAATTTTTATATGTTATAATAAAAATAACTTTAATAAATAATTTTAATCATTATGTAAAATATACTGTTAATAAGAATAATAATAATAAAACACTCTGTTTGAGAGTTGACACTTGAAGCTGGGAAGGGAAAAAGAGAAAATCTTTTTTCTTTCTCGTTGACGATTCACATCGGCCCATTCACACGACCCTCATATAATATTCTCTTCCTTTAATTTATCCAACTTTTTTTTGGATTCTGGATTGAGATCTTCTTCTTCCTCTTACAATTCTTCTTGAGAAAGAGAAAGAGAGGGAAAAAAAATTCATGGTTATGGAGGGACATCATCATCATCAGCATCATCATCACTATCAACAACAACAGCAACATCGACGGGCTCTTCATCGTCAGCAGAGTAATCCTAATATCAGTGTAAGCGTGGATGCGAGTGATAGGTTTCCTCAATGGAGTATGCAAGAGACGAAGGAGCTCTTGATGATCAGAGCAGACCTCGACCAGACTTTCATGGAGACCAAACGGAACAAGCTCCTTTGGGAGGTCATCTCCACTAAGATGAAAGAAAAGGGTTACAATCGCAGCCCCGAACAGTGCAAGTGCAAGTGGAAAAACCTAGTTACTCGATATAAGGTACGATATCAATATTCATCACACTGCTATTATAATAAAAATATATATTGTTTTTGGTATTCACTAAATATATATGTATATTACTATATTTATAATTTGTTATTATTTCAAGTTTAAGACCGTGGACAACAATGATAATTTTTTATTCTTTTCAATGAATTTCACGGAGGCGAAGTGATTGGTAGTTTTCAGGTGTCGATTTATTGCGGATTTAGGTTCATGGTTATTAGGGTAGACATGACGTGTTATTTTCATTACTTTCCTTTTTTATGTGTATGTTTTAATATAGGGATGTGAAACTATGGAGGCTGAAACTGTGAGGCAGCAATTCCCATTTTACAATGAGCTCCAAGCGATTTTCACTTCTCGGATGCAAAAAATGCTATGGTCTGAGGCCGAAGGAACTGCATCAAAGACGAAAGCTGTTGCACTGTCTTCCGACGACGATGACGACAACAATGACGAAAGTGAAGGAGAACAAAAGGGTAATATTGGTAGTAGCTTGAGAAAGAAGATCAAGAAGGTGAAGAATGTTACTAGTGGTAGTGGAAGTAGTAATAGTAATAATTTGAGGGAGATACTAGTTGATTTCATGAAGCAACAGAGGCAAATTGAGGCGCAGTGGCGGGAAGCATTCGAGGGGAGGGAGAACGAGAGGCGGTTGAAGGAGATGGAGTGGAGGCAGACCATGGAAGCGCTTGAGAAGGAGAGGTTGATGATGGAGAGGAGATGGAGAGAGAGGGAAGAGCAGAGAAGGATGAGAGAGGAAGCTAGGGCTGAGAAGAGGGACGCTCTTATCACTGCTTTGCTAAACAAGCTCAGAAGAGATGATGCTTCTGAGCGCTAGGGATGTAATACTCGTGTGGCTGATCTTGATGATCATGAGAGGTTTGTGATCTCTCTCTCTCTCTCTTTGTAACTCCAAAATGGTTTTTGTGAATGAGATTGTACTTTAAATGCCGTATGATCTCCTCACTATTTTTGCACAACGAGGCTTGATTTGGCTAGTGAGGGGGTAAAAAATCTGTCGATGTTATCATGTTAATTAATGTTTCACATTCTTTTTGTTAGTCTATGAGATTAATAATTAAATCTGGCAATTTATGTTGACCTTCTTTATTTTGGAGTTATATATGTTACATCAAATCAAGGATGAATTTGGGAAGGTAAAAAAAAAAAAATACTTTCTTTAAAAAAATTAAAGAAAATCATCGACTTAGGCAATTTATTGATTTGTCTAGGAATACCGAGAAAACAAAAATGTTCGAGATAATGCTGACTAGTAAGAAGACATTCTATCGTGATGCACAATGCACAATTATATTAAGATCATTATATTGCTCCATATATTCTCTCACGCACCGTCGTGGAAGTGCTGTAACTTTCCCTTCCACAAACAATTACGCTACCGATCATCTATGCACCGGGATAACTTGTATACTCATTCACCCTTTTTTTTTTTTTCGGCTTGGAGTTTTTACTCATATTTAAAATGTTACTCATGCTTAACTATATTTGCCATATGTTAGATGTATGTATTTATTAATGAACTTGCGCCTCAGGTAGTAGTTACGTATCGATATGAAGAATCTAGTTGGCGTGCAAACTCAATATAGTCTTGATTCAGTTCTAGGATGAGGAATAGCTTTTCTTCCTTTGGGAGCTGACCTGGGTAGGCATGTCCACCAATTGCGTAGAGAGTGATATGTATATGGACACACACGCACACACATGTATACATGTGTAGATTTTCCTTTATTTTGCAATTAGAAATGAAAAGACGTGGCAAATATTTTAAAACCAATGGGCTTGCTGGATAGATTTCCGCTGGGAGGATCTGTAGCAATCAATACAAAAAAGGCAAGAAAAATTATACTGGGGCATGGTGTTTGTCTGAGCTGGGTATAGTATTGCTATGTTCTTTCAGGCATAGCTTTTACCTTGATAGATTAATTCATTTCCGTCTTTAAAATGGGAGGAAACTTGAAATTCGATCATGAGTTTTATTGGATGACTAGAACAAAATACTAAACCCATTTTTGTATAGTTCATGTATACATGAGCTCGAGATATAATTGTATTTTCCTACGTCTTGTAGAGATAATTAAGAGTGTTTAAAAAGTAGAGACTAGAACAAAATACTAAACCTATTTTTGTACAATTCATGTATACAAAGAGGAACAAAATACTAAACCCATCTTTTTCTTGGATGACTAGAACGAAATACCAAACCCATCTTTGTATAATTCCTGTATATATGAGCTAGAGATAACTATCTATATTTTCCTACGTCTTGTAGAGAGAAGAGTGTGTAAAAAGTAGTGTTAAAAATAAGTACTTCTTCCAAAAGAATTTCCAAGCGAAAGGCAAGAAGTTTGTAATATTCTTTTCCCCTCGTTCAGGTTTTCCCTTTTGGATTTTTTTTTTTTTCCTCGGAAAAGAGTTCTATCCCGACATTTCTTAATCTTTGATCGAAAAAGTAAAATTTCAAAGTTCATATTTAAAACGCTAATGTGTTTTTTATTTTAATAATATTCAAGTGGACGTTTAGTGGTGGCATTAACAAGTAGATACCCTAATTCTATATTGTCAAGAGCAATAGAATTATAGAAGCAAATAAACAAACACAAATCTATAAAATTTATACTGATTCACCCTCAATATGAGAGAGTCTACTTTCAATCACGGAAAAAAAATCACTATGATGCAAAAGCTTATGAGAAACTAAAACATACACCTCATAATTCTTTTATATGTTTTTCTCTAACCTCTCTAATAAAAAATCCTAAATGAGACAGCTTTTTTATAAAGAAAATTTGGGTAACTAAATTAACAAGTGTGAATCTTCAAACTATCCTTCATAAGATTCCAAAAGATGTCAGGATAATAATTTGACTCCACAACAAAACAACAAAATGAGGTAGAATTTTTTTGAATTTGATATGGGGATGATTTGAACCCTTTATATATATTGTGGTGAAATCAGGTGTGGATTTACCTTTAAACCATCCCTGCAATCACGAATGAGATAGGATTCAAGTTTCAATCTATTTAAAAAATCTTTCTACCTCTAACATTGGTTATTCTTTAATCATTTATTTAAAAAAGGGTAAGCAGTTTGTTACTTCTCACCCTGTAAATAATATTTTAAACTTTTATTGCATGTAGAGTAATTAAAAAATTCGACAATGGGTAAAATGCAGTTAATATGTTTGTATGTATGTAATATATTATAGCATATTATTAGTTTTTAATTATAATGATAATACATGCAAAACTCAGTTTTAGGGTAAAATACTCCTTAATCATTGAGGTCTATTGTTCAAAAACCTATTCCAATTCTTTTCGAGGAAAAAAAAAAAGGAAAAGAAAATCAAGTAATTATAATCAGGCTTATATTTTTTTTCTCATCTCATTTTCTCTCTTTCTATAGATGCTTATCCTTCTATGAGGTGTACACTCTTTGATACCCCTTCTTTTGATTTAGTTTAATGTTTGACTCAGTTATCTTTTTTGAATAGATTGAGGGAATTTTTATGGTGGAGAGGCAGTTTGGCACCTCAGAAAGAGCTTTTTTTTTTTTTTTTTTTTTTGCCATCTGTGATTATCCACATTAAAAATTTACAACGCACAAGACAACATTGCTTCTAGTTGTAGATCAAGCCATTAAAAAATTAATCTGAATGACTAAAAAAATGTGCTCCACTAAAGGTACAAAATTGCCTTCTTTACTATAAGGATTCTCAAAGATTGTATTGCATTTTAGAAAATGGGTGTATAGAGTATCCATTCATTTTTTTTTTCTATTTGGCAATCATCATTTTCATCAGTGGAGAAGGTTGTTTCAGTCACTTGGATTAATATTTTAATTGTCAGATCTACAACTATCCTCATTAAAAATTTACAATGCATGGTATTAAATTGCTTATAGTTGCATATCAGATTGTTAAAAAGTTAATTCCACTACTAAAAATTTGAGATTATACTACCCTCATTCAACGACCTTTTTTAAAAAACGTTGTGGTAAGGAAGAAAAATGCAAAGAGTTACACCCAAGAAGACAAAAATGGTCATAGTAGGAAGGGAGGTCCACCACAACGGTTTGTAGGAAAAATTGTCGTGGAATATAATACTTTCCAGGATAGTTTTTCAAAAAACTATAGTGCAAAGTTTCTCCTTTCTACGACTATTTTTTCCAAACACCGTCATGGAAGATGCCTTAAAAACCTTTATTCTGCTTGATAATCAAACACTAATCACAAACTCAACTTCAAAAACACATCCAGAACCTTCCAAAATTGTAGTCACCATCCTTCTCTACCTCCATCCTCTTTAATGTCTTTCCTAATTGTAAGTGTTTATTAGACATATTTATAAACTGGTTTTGATTTTGTTGATTATTGACGAATGTATATTGTTTTGAGGATATGATTAGTAATTTGGACATGGGTATAATTAATTTGTTTTATGAATATGATTTATTATTAGAATATGATGGGTATGTCTAATTTGTGAAATTGTTTTTAGTTGAATTGTATTATATATTATTTCGATTTTAGACTTGTGAAATAGATAGGAAATGGATGTGGGATTTTCAATTGTCTAGAGAATATGTGAATGGTGTGGAAGAGTTCTTAGATTTTCCCAAAACTCATGCCCATGGTGATAAAATTCGGTGTCCATGTGTTTAATGTGAAAACCATAGATCTCCTTCAATTCCAATTGTTAGAGAACATTTATTTCAGAATGGGATTATAAGTAGTTACCAAATGTGGCATTTTCATCATGAGTCTAAGTTTAATCCAACTTTAGTAAGTAAAGAAAAGGAAGCTATTATGAAAGATAATCTGGATGACCATGACAATATGGTTGACATGGTCATTGATTTGGAAGAATACTTTTTACATCGCCTAGATTTATTTGAGACAATAATGAATGATGGTAAGACACTCGTGTATGAATGGTGTACCAATATCACCAAATTGTCCACTTTAGTTAGATTATGGAATTTGAAAGCGGTGGGTGGTCAAATTCTAGTTTGACAAAGCTTTTGGAATTTCGAGGAAGGCTTCTACCGGAGAGTAATAAATTACTAACTAGTATGTATGAGGCTAAGAATAGTTTAAGCACTTTGGGAATGGAGTTTAAGAAAATTCATGCTTGTGAAAATGATTATGTTTATCTTAGGAATGAGTATGAGGACAAGAATCATTACCCCATTGTAAGGAGTCAAGGTGGAAGAAAGCAAAGGAGCCAAAAGACAGTAAGAATGGAGTGCTGAAGATGTTATGGTACACTCCACCAGTACCATGTTTGAGATATTTATTAGGAAACATAGAGCATGCCAAGAAATTGACATGGCATCATGACTAACGAGTCGACGATGATATGCTTAGACATTCAGCAAATTCACCACAATGGAAGACTTTTGAAGCCAATCATCCTGAGTTTAGTACGGATCCAATAAACATAGATTTTGTTTTGTTGATGGATGGCATTGGCCCATAATATTTGTTAACTATAATCTTTCTCCTAAAATATACATGAAGCAAAAGTTCTTAATATTGTCTTTTTTTTATTTCAGGTCCTCACCAACTGAGGAATAATATTGATGTGTACTTAGAACCGTTAATTGATGACCTAAAGAACTTATAGGAAAATGAAATCAAAGTTAAAGATGCTTACCGAGAAGATACGTTTATACTCTGTGTGATGTTGAAATGGACAATTAATGACTTCCTACATATGCTATTTTTTTATCTAGTTATTTGGTGAAGATTTCTATTAATTATCCTATTTGTATGAAGAGAACATCTTACAAACAGTTGAAGAATGGTAAGAAAACTGTTTTTCTTTGTTATAGAATATGGTTGCCAAGAGACAATCCTTTCCACAAACAAATGAAAGCCTTTGACAGCAACATCAAAGAAAGAGACCCTTCTCGGTCTTTGATGAGTGAACAAATATTTGAAATGGTAAAAGAAGTAAAAGTGATACTTGGAAAAAGAAAGTGAGGTAAGGACAAGCCGCTGATAGATGGTCCATGGAAAAAGAGATCATCTTTTTTGATTGGAAGATACTTTTTGTTCGTCATTGCTTGAAAGTTATGCATACTAAGAAAAACATTTGTGAATCAATAGTTGGCACATTGCTTGAAATTCTAGGCAAGACTAAGGATGATGAAAAAACACAATTGGATCTCATGAAAATAGAGATTAAGCCTAATTTATTTTCTCGAGAAAACAGGATACTGCATTTACTTACCTCCGGTGAAGCACACGTTATCAAGAGTATGTAACATCTCGAAATTTAATTACATGTTATTAGAATGTAAAATGGTGGATTAGTGCGCCATAACGGATATTTTAAACTAAATTTGATTATTTTGTGAAATTTTTAAATTTATGTTATTTTGATTGTTTAAATGATTTTAATTACTCTTAATTATTTTTAATTTCTATTTTAAATTTTTAAACAAAACAATTTGTCAAATGCCAATAGATCCTATTTGAAAATGGTGTGTTGTTGCACATGATTTGTGAAACCAGTTGTCTCTCTCCCTCTATTTATCTCTCTCACTCTCTCTCTCTTTCACTCATTCACTCACACTCTCTCTCTCTTCTCTCTCTCTCTCGCCCATGTGTCTCTCCCTCTCAATCTCTCTCAAAATTTTTGAAACAAAAATTGATCCTAAGCTTTGGGTTAGCGGATTGAAGGTTCGGGAACTTGATTTGATGACCAAAAACGCGATACGAAGCTTGAATTTGAGGTTAGTTTTTAAATTTCAAAAAAACTTTTAATTTTTTTAATTTTTCTTGCATTTTGAAGTCTAAGCTTTTACAAGCTTAAAAAACCTTCAATCTAGGTTAGATGAACTTAAAATAACTAGAATACAAACTTCGTTTCATCAAAAATGGATTTAAATCAAGATTTTTTATTTTTCTTAAATTTTCTCTATTTTCAGATTTTTCCAAAATATTTGTTTAAAACTTGTTTTAAAGCATTAAAAAGTAACCTATCATATTTTTCTATCAATTATGATCATTATCCATGGCTAAGAATTGAGAAAATAGGTTAGAATTAAAGATTTGGGCTCGGGGAGGCCGAGAACCGTGCTTGAAAAATTCTAAAATTTTTCCAGATCGATAAGCCAGATTCATGTGTTCGGCTGGCCAGATTCATCCGACCGGTAGGCCGAACAGGGGAAAGTTCGACCGACTAGACTTGGACCTCCGACAGGCCAAACTGCATAGTTTGACCGATCAAACCAGGGTGACAGGCAGGCCAACCGAGCATCGTAAAATTTTGTGATTTTTCACCCGTTTTTACTATTTGGAACCTCGATTGAAATTTCAACTTTATAAAATGATTTTATAAACCTAAATGGCACACTAAGGCACCATGAGATGATTTAGTAACATAGAATATATCACTCTAGATACTAATAGACCTAGTTTCACTCAAGGTTGTACGTGGATCTACGAAGCTAACGTATAGCGGATCGAAATTATGATGTGGGGCACCGGTACGAGTATTGAGGTAAGACTTCTACCCCTTCCTTGGTAGCTAGTTTTAAATGTTTTGGCCTCAGAGGAATTTTTAACAAAAAGTTTTCAAATGATTAGTAAAAATATATTTTTATTGGCTGATTTCATAAATGGTGGAATTGAGGTGATTCTTTCATAATAAACCTCATAATGAGTGTAAATGATTATATTTGGTAAAAAGAGATTTTAATAATCATGAAAAGATATATATATATATATATATATATATATATAGATAAATATATTTTAGGGCATGATGCCATATCAGATATCGGGTCGTGTAGTGCGTGACCTTAGAGGCAGGTCCCGAAACCCAGCTGGGCCACTATGATAGTGAAATACATATAGTTTGCCCAGGAAAAGAAAATGTTATTCTTTCTGGTCGACCTATAAAATTGTTTTGGTAAGATAAGTCTTTATTGGATTCTTATTTACACATTAATTTAATTATTTAATTATTTGTTTATTTACTCATTTAAGTTCTTTTTTTTTAAAATGTTTTCTTGATTAATGAAATTTCTTTTAAAATTAAATGTTTTGAACAAATAGTCCTACTAAAACTTTAGCACACATTTTATTTGTTTTAAAATTTTACCCCATAGGTGGATATTGACTTAGGATCAGAAAAGAGTCCGCTGATCAGAGTTGCGACCAGTAGAAGATTTAGGTAGGTTGTAGTACAATAATTCAAGGCATGTAAATTCTTAACTTGCTTTTATTTTGGACTGTGGTTGTATTATAATATTGTCAGCACTATGTGTATGCACACGATGTAGGTCGGTGGGACCCATTCTCACCTCACCTTATATTTTATTGTTTTTATTGTTTCCTCGTTGATTATTTTGTTATCCTCATTTGTTTAAATATTATAACTGCTCACTTTAAATAAATGATTTTAAAATTATCATATTTTTATTAATAATTAAATTTCAAAACCAAATTTTTAACTAAATTTCTATTTAACCAAATTAATTAACCTACCACGTCACCTCCCATACTCCGGAGCATGACAGAATGGTATCAGAGCTCAAGGTTATGAACCTTGAGAATTGTGCACATATAGGTACGACAATAAAATACCACTGACAGTCTAAAATTTTGTTTTCAGAAGTAAAAGAGTGGCACCTAGACGTCATTCGATAGCTGACGTCGAGTTTGGAAATGATAAGGACATGATGAGGGCTATATTTGCTGCATTTCGACAGATGGCAGAAAGGGCAAGACCAGATGATTCTGAGGCTAGTCGCCAGCATTCATACTTTAAAGAGTTTCGACGTGCGTCTGTACCAACTTTCGATGAAACTGGGGACCCGCAAGTGGCAGAGTATTGGCTAGATTCGATCATGAAGCATTTGGATACTCTTGGTATGCCAGCGAAATATCGCATGCAATTTGCGACAAACAAGTTCGAAGGTGGTGCCAATACTTGGAGGAAACAAGCTAAACGTCTGGAAAACAATGGTAACATCAGTTGGGACAGGTTTGAGGAGCTGTTCTATGTTTATTACTTTCTTCAGGGATACAGGGACCAAAAGGCAGTAGAATTTTATAGGTTGCAGCAGGGTGATATGTCAGTTCGAGAGTACGAGGCAAAGTTTAATAAATTGGCCAAGTTTGCTCCCTCTGCAGTAGCATCGGATCGTGAGAAGTGCATCAAATTCTAGGACGAACTTAAAGCCCCTATTCGACGACAGGTGGTTGCCCTTCGACTCAGGAACTTCAGAGAGCTTGTGTCATCAGCAATATCAGTGAAGAATGATTACGCACAGCATTGTGAGAATCGAGCCATGAAGTCAAGAGGACCACAAAGGAGTGACAGGAAGAGCACCAGCAGTCGACCAACTCCGAGAAAGAACAAACAGCGTGGCGCAAATAGCGACAGCAGCAGTTTATCCAACAGTGGGTGCAGCAACCCCTATAGCTTCCATTGTCACTATTGCCAGCAGCCGGGACATATCAAGAGGAATTACCCGATCAGGAGTGCTCACCTAGGATTTCAGACCGGAGAAGGAACTAGTCGTCAGCCCCAACTTCAAACTCTACCTCAACTGTAGTAGTACCCTCAGCTTTTGTTCCATCAGTTCTCTCCTAAGCAACTGCCATATCTAGCGCAAGGACACCAACAGCAGAACTTTCAGCGTAACATCCCATAGTATCGAGCGCCGAATATAGACAGTGTGCAGTCGCCATCATCGCAACAATATCAGCCAACTAACCCAGGACCTGGCAATGCTGGTAGAGGAAAAGGGAAAGCTCCAGTACAGGTTCACATGATGACATCAGGGAGTTCAAATGCCCAGACTAGTAACGCAGTTGTCGATGGTATGATTATGGTTTCTCTGTCTTTAGCACACGTATTATTTGAATTCGTAGTGATGCCGTTTGGATTGACGAATACTCCGACAGCCTTCATGGATTTGATGAACAGGATATTGTTAATATTTATGTTAAATGTTTATGAAAACATTTGTATGTTATGAAAAACATTCTAAGGAATATTTTATGATAAATGTTTATGGAAAGCATTTTCATGTTTACAAAGAAAGGTTTATAAATGACGTGTTATGAAAAACGTATAAGAAATGCTTTATGAAAAGCGTTTACGTAAACGTTTTAGAAATGTGTTATGAAAACGTTTATGAAAAATGTTTAAGAAACGTTTTATGAAAAATGTTTAGGAAATACATTTATGAAAGATGTTTCAAGAAAAAAGCAATGTTTCAAGAGAAAGGTTTTTATGAGAAAAGTTTTAAAGTATGTTTAAACGCTTTGTGAGTTTATGTTTGAACTTAAGCTCGTAAAAAGTTTTTCATGCTGTAGGAAATATCTGGGTAACCAGTAGGACCCGTTAGAAGAGCTGGGTGCTGCGGAAGGGCAGATGCGAGATGTGAAAATAGATACCACTACATTTGCTTCCATGAAGCAAAGAAAAGGTTTTACATTATTTGATATAGTTTTTTCAAGGTTTTTTAAAGAAATCAGAGTTTTTAAGAAATATTTTCAAAGGTTTTTAGATACATTGTACTAAATGTGTCATACAATTATGAAATGATGATTTAAGCTATGTTTTAATAAATGTTTCTTAGTAGTTTTATGAAACAGTTTGAAATGGTTTTAAAGGCAAATGTTGAGCGAGGTCTCAACAGAAATGGCGACAAGGGTCACAACAGTTTTAATTACGTTTTAAAGAATATTAAATGTTTAAAGAAAATTTTTTGTAATTCAGTATTTTCTTACTAAGTAAGTAAGATTACTGTACAATAAACGATGTTTAAAGAAAGTTAATTGTCGGCCGAAAAGGCAGGTCGTCGCAGTTATAATGTACTGAAATTTAATTACGTGTTATTAGAATGTAAAATGGTGGATTAGTGTGCCATAATGGATATTTTAAACTTAATTTGATTATTTCATGAAATTTCTAAATTTATGTTATTTTGATTGTTTAAATGATTTTAATTACTCTTAATTATTTTTAATTTCTATTTTAAATTTTTAAACAAAACAATTTGTTAAATGTCAATAGGTCCCATTTGAAAAGGGTGTACTGTTGCACATGGTTTTGTGAAACCAGTTGTCTCTCTCCCTCTATTTATCTCTCTCACTCTCCCTCTCTTTCACTCATTCACTCACTCTCTCTCTCTCTTGCCCGTGTGTCTCTCCCTCTCAATCTCTCTCAAACTTTTTGAAACAAAAATCGATCCTAAGCTTTGGGTTAGAGGATTGAAGGTTCAGGAACTTGATTTGATGACCAAAAACGCGATACGAAGCTTAAATTTGAGGTTAGTTTCTAAATTTCAAAAAAAACTT